>JABVXS010001723.1:0-12384 GCA_013365335.1 Madathamugadia hiepei | reverse complement strand
TATTTTCATCATTAGTTTTTATGTACTTAAGATAGAATCAAGGAGTACGGTTAGTAATCATTGTAAGAACATCGGATTATCCAATTAATTGCGCTTTACATTACTACATCATTAGCGGCTTAAAGTGAATAAATTTTAAGTAGACTGTGAAAAAAATTTTTTTCCTTAGCGTTTGTTCCGCTTGGTTGCAGGTTCCGCCACTGTGGAGCATCATCTTCGTACGTTCGGCTCCATAGATGCACGTTTTTCTGTTCATTTCCCTTGTTATTGCCTATTGGACTGGAGGCGATCTCGTTGATCTTCTTATCTCAAGTGACTCATGTTGTAATCTTGTCATTTCATTCAGACGGCAGCTATTTTCATTGCGTAGAATTCTTCTTTCATACGGCCATTGTCAGAGATTGTTGAGCCAAGGTATTTTAAACTATTGCATCTCATTCTTCTTGTAACTATCTCTGCCCGACCGATCCGTCGCTAAGATCTGTCGTCGGTGATAATACATTTGGGGAACTGAACTCTTGTATGTGCATCGTATCAGTTGAGTATACTGTGAAATGTGTAAACTAAAAGTGAGCCGTTTCTTTTAATTTATTAAAACATTCTAAATGCTTATCAAGATGAGAACCATTTTTTGAGTGAAATAAGCTCGAGAACTTATCCAATGGAACGTTTAATGTCCTTTTATGTAAACTAATAACCAGCGGAGCTAGTTTTTCTATTTCAATTTTCACAGAAAAATCAGTGCTGAAAAGTTCACAACTATTTGCCACAAAAAAATTTTTTCTGGAACCATTTTCATTTTTTATTTACGGACATTTCCATTTCAATACCATGTTAGTGAATATCCACGTACTCGCCTTTTTTCGGCACAGTTTATTGAAAAAACTTTTCATTCAATAATTTTCGTTGGAAAAAAGGAACAAATTGAAGTACACAGATTGGCCGGATGGTGTTGCTGCATGCACCGGATGTAATGCTTCAGTTTTGGCTTCGTACTGGCAATGGTGATGTTAATGGTGACTGGACAACCGATTTCGCTGTTGAGACTTCTGCTTTCGAAAAGGATGAAAAAATGTTCTTAGTGGATTGTGGGATGCTGAACAGATTAATTGAAGAAATTGAAAAAATTATGTCAGTAATTTGTAAATTAGAGCGTTTACATTTGAAATAAATTTTATTTTACGACTACTACAACCATAACTGCTGCCAATACAGGTTTGTTGAGACTTCTGATTCCGAAAAGGGATGAAAAAATGTATAATGTAATATAGCAAGCAATACTTAATGGTTACTGGTCTATTGAGGTAGTGCTGCTTTGTATCTGTCAGTAAATGCTATCACCAAGACCACAAAGGAGTATAGGTGTGCTCTTAATGAAGATGTAGTAGACTAAAGAAAAGGCTAGTGCATTATCGGTTAGTATATCAAAGGAAGAGTGGAATTCACCTCGAAGTTCTTGATATGAAAAATATTGTAAATATACATTGCTATATTTGTATCGATCGTAAGCGGTCGGGCAAATCTAATTGCAGTCGCATAAATGCTAAGACGTACTCCAACGATTACGTGCATGGACAGATTGGTACATGCAAATCATGAGCAAGGGCTTATGGATGAAGCACAGAACTGTGACGTGGAGTCGACGCTCTACAATAGCGGACCTTACAACCACATGAGCCAAACGTTAAGAAGATATGAAAAAAATTATTGCGGAGGTAGTGTGTTGTCCGGGGAATTTAGTGCATTATTGACGAGACCGTAGAGTCATTGAGATGTCGAATCACCGCAAACAAACAAGCCGTTCTTGTAACCGTGAACTGCGATTACCAGCATTTCAATTCTGATAAGCTTTTATCTAAAGCATAATTATAATGTATGGGAGAAAAAGTCTCTCACTGTTCGGCAGTTGTCGAGTTGTTGTTGTAGTTGTCGTCGGACTGTTAAACTGTTGGACTGTTGGATCGTGGAATCGTCGAACCGTTAAACCGTTTAACACAGTGCCTGGGGGTCGAAAAACCACCCTGTTGCTGCTGCTATCGTTTGTGAAGTCTGAGATCACTCCATCCTCAATATTGAGATGCAAATTCTAGGCATAGCTGGCTTCTAAAATGTGTTACCATAGACTCTAATATGTCGAAATAAAAATCGAAAAAAAGGAAATTCTTTACATTATGTACATTTGTTTCTTTCCCGTTGCATCAGCTTTATTTGTCTATCTCGGCAGATTTGCCGACAATATGAGCATGGATATTAGTTCTCCTAGAAGGACTTGACAATTGGTTGAAATGTCTTAATTTTTCGCTTTTGCTGATTTTAACGGTGCAGAACCTAAAGTGCTTCTTTTAATTCACCGAATCTTCTGCTATAAAATTAGTTCATGCGAAAATTTCAAATGCTATGAATTAATTCTAACTGAATTGCATGCATTGTTTGCTGAACTGATAGCCGTAAAATCTAACTCTTCTAGAATACAGGAATCATCTTTTTCACGGTAGATGAAAGAAGTGGAACAAGGAGTGCACCGCATGACGCTGCAAACTAAAGGTGCTGCAGATGATCGAGGTTTTTATGACTCCAGCTATCAGCCAACTTATTTTGCTTCAGTCATCCATTATGAGCTCAGCCATTCAAACTCTCACAGAACTCGATCAAAGCATTTCATATGTGAAAGGTTAAAATCAGATCAACTTTCGTGACTCAGCAATTCTCTCAAGTAATCGGTGGCGTCCCTGCCTGTAGAGGTCCATGCCATACACATTCTACATGTGCTCGAACACCTGAATAATATGCTATCCATTAGTCTTCTGGCTAGCTGCTTGCCTCTGTTTTAAATCAATAGTTTTACTTGTAGCAGAGATGAAATAATGAAAAGAGTTGGCTGTCAGCATCACTTTTTGTATGTAGGCCGTGCTAAGAAAGAGTTAGGCTGTTCTATTGATCTGCAAAGAGGAGGAACAGCACCAGCAAGGGCAGTCGGCGGTAGAAGAGCCTAGGTGTCGATCGAATGGTCCAACTTATGTCTAGAAGTAATGCTTAGGAAATGTTTTCATTCATTTCGCTGGTCCGAGTTTATTCAGGTCTCTGCTACTACTGCTTTACTACTCATTATATAGCAGTTCATTTGCTATTCTGTCCCATTACAACGCTGAAGGGATGTGCATGTGCTGCACCTATAGCAGTCATTTTTGATTTGTCCTTTCTTGCCTGCTTTCCGTTACTCGAAATAGCCAACATTAGCTGTTCTTCGGAGCATTGGATCACAAAAAAAGTAGACCGTAAAAACTGAAGGTCACGTTGCTGCAGTACCTCTGTAGTATGACTGTCGTTCAGCTACTGCGATCACGGCCATAACCACCGTCATTACCTTGTCACCAACACTTAGAGTCACTCTCTTATCGTATTCTTACATGTTTCAAGCTCTTTTCCTGCACAGTAGTTGTTTCTCTGCCGAAAGAAATCAACCAGAAATCTCTCTTCACTCATTTCTTTCCTTAGCAAAGGTATTTGTTGAGCTGTGCATCGGTACCATGTCAGCCCTTATGAAATGACGATCTTATACAAAGCCACTTTTTTCTTGTTATTCAACCTCACCTTGTCATCAGCAAATGGAATTTTTCCAGAGATGAATCCGTAGCATGCTCGTAATGCAGTCTCAATAGTGTTCTTCTGAAAATCTATCTAGTGAAGGGTATTTTTTGTTGAGCTGAGCATTCGTCTTCCTAATGATGTCAATTCGAAGTACAGCAGAAGCAATTCATAAATTTTGCAATGATATGGAATGCCATTGTTTCTAAGGGCTCCTGGTTAGTCATAGGTGAAATTTTCAAGTATTCATAATTCACTATCTCTGTCTTTTCATTGACTTCTGATCTTAACTTTTTTATGAACGATTACATGGAGATGTTTTATGATTTCTCAGAATGATTTGTCAAGCAGGGTACATAGAATGTCCTTTTCAGAGTCAGAGAAATAAGGTGAAAAGATTTGGTGTGTCGTAGTTCGGATTTATTATCTTAGCAGGGTACCATAACTCCAAGCAGATCTTGAAGAAGGCAAGCGTGGTTCCTTCACTTGTTCGAAAAATCACTTCTATATTAGGTTTCTAGCTTTTTAATTTTGGGATTCCGGTTCCGAAATCAATGATTAATAGCAGTAGCTGGTAGCATTGATAATAATTTTACAAAAAACTGTACTCGAGATTGGGCAAGAATATAGGGCAGAGGTTGTATTTCACCCTTTAACGGGGATTGTAATTTCGGAAATAAAAAAGTCATTGAATTGTCATAATAGTCTGGCAAATGTCCTCAGATGCATAACTAAACATAAGACCAACACTCATTATTTTATTTCAGTCTCAAAAGTTGAACAATGACTTAGGACGGTCACCTATCCCAGTTTCTAACAAAACTTTACTGATCAATGTAATGAAATACTTTTTGATTGATAGAACCATCTTGCGATCATAGCAGATTTAGCGGAAGGTATGAATAAGAAAGAACTGTGGAATTATATTGGTTGCACGAAATTCGAAAAAAGCGTTGAATTGCAGAGTTAATTTGTGAAAAGTTCGTTTTCTAATTGTTACCGATTATTCTGTAAAGGAAATGAGTTTTTAATCATCATAACAACAAAGTACTCTCGAAAATTTGCGTTACTGAAAGCGTTCAGGACGTTATGTTTGTGTAGATGCGACAAGGTGTTGACAAATAATTTTACGATAAAACTTTTGAGGACGGCAAATTGATTCTTCTATATGTAACGTGTTGTTGAGAAGCCAAAATCTTAGTTTTCACTATATATATCTTCTTTTTTTTTAATCAATCAGACACGCAAGATGAAGGACTAATGGAATGGACGAGAAGGGCTTTGCAGATGAAAAATCACATTCCTAGTCTCGACTGTTTTCCCATGTGCAGTTTAGTCCTATCATTTTGTTACATGAAATCCCTGGTGGTCGTTTTTGAATGGGTTTTACTCCGCATCCTTTCCGAATTGCAGTCTCATTTCAGCACAACATATGAATTCTATTAGCAATGGAAGTAGTATAAAAACATCGTATAGAACTACGTTTTGATTTGTATTGCAATTCAGGTCATTTACATACAGAACAAATAACAGGTCACCATGATAATATTATCAAATATTTATTGCTGGAAATCTCTCGTTTTGCATTTTTCCTTTGCCAAAATTTTTTGTGGCTAGAATTACGTAGTCTCTAGCAACAATTATGAGTGTGTATCGTTTCAATCAGTAGCTGCTGATCTTGACAATGTACCGCTTCGACTTTATAATTTGTTGGATGATAACTTTTACAAAGAGTACATTCCGCTAATCTGAAGACAAACTTTACTTAGAATGTGTACATAATAAGTGAAAGGCTTTCCTTTTTCTCTGCTCACCACGTCACAGTCTTCGCGATATTTATTTCAAGTTCTGACGGACCAGTGTTTGAATCACTGATGTTGGTCTAACTGTAGTAAAGAGATCTCATGTCTGTTCGGAAATCAGAACCTCCACAAACTCGATTCAAAGAAGTCAACATTTCATCATTCCACCATGTTCCAGTGCACCATTCGACAGTAATTGTAGCTTTGTGCTCCTTCCCAGTACCACATGCAGCACTGAGGTTGAAAGCACAAGTGCAAATTGGTTTGTGGTGGATGTGCATACACAATGAGACTTCTAATTAAAAATTCGTTTCATTTTCAGCTCTCGTCATGTTTGAATATTACAAACCAATTGAGGTTGTTTAACATGGCAGGGTGTACAGGCTATGCCGGTCAGCTTCATTCTCTTACGCAACGTCTCAAGGGACAGCGCATCTGAAAATCTGAATCCGAATCGTGTCGCTTGGCATTAAGTTATTCCAGAGAAGTGGATGAAGCAGATCGCATGAAGGTGTGAAAGGCAAGCGATGGTTGATCCATCAGTGCTTACAACGGAAGCTTTGGCACGAGCAGCGGTGATTCTTTCTGTCGGTTTACTGTTAATGCTCTCGGCGATTGTTTCCATAACTATAACCCTGTGCAATGATGCACTGCGCGATGTTATCGGTTATTATATGGTTTGTTCATGTTACTCTTCCTTGTTAATATTACGGAGATGCTGCTTCCGGGCTCCTACGGTTTTTCAAATTCCAAATTCATGATACAGCTTGCTGACTAGTTGAATGGGCAGGGACGAAAGTGAATATTTCACTGCTGATTTCTATCCCAAGTAGTCTATGCCCGTTTTACTAAGCGTCCGACACCTCTGTCCAATATATTCACCTTTTTCTTCCATCTCTGATAAACACTCACTAGCTAAAATTCAAATATTTTGTTTAGTTAATTTCTAAAACCCATTCAATGACGGTTATAAAAGGCAACATAAAACACCATTACCATTCACTCTCCAGCGCCGCCATTTCCATAAACTGTTGAAACATTTTTGCAGGTTTCTTTGTCGGCTGCAGATTTGTTATGTTCAGTAGCAATAATACCTACTAGCATGTATAGTGCTTTAGCACCTGAGTGGCAGTTCATGGGGGACAATTCGTTTGTTTGTAAATGTTTAGTATATTTAGAAGTAGTTCTGTTTGCTAGTACTGTCTATACTCTTGCGTGGATTGGTATCGATCGATATGCTGCACTAATGAAACCCCAAAGGCAAGATGAATATTTTATCTTTCAAATTAACACCATTCAATTTACCTGCTTTTTGAAGAAATGGTGAAATGTGAAGGAATTCTTCCTCCTCGTATTGAATTTTACTGATTAGGGTTTTTCAGTTTGTTTACTTCTCAATTTAGATAAATTCATTTGGTATGTTTGTTGGAACCAACCATTAATGAATGTAAGCAGTTTTTGTCAACAACATTGCTTACATATAGGAGAAGAGATTGATTTCTAACGGCTTCATTTTCTGCACTTTTTCAACGCAGAACATCTGATGCTTAAGTTTACTTCTATAAAATTTAAGTATATCCAAATCCTGGGCATTCTAAATGGCTCAGTAATTGGAGCTCTACCTTCATTCTCTGTTTACACTCAGTTCATTGACTGACTTTGTCCAGGTATGAAGCGGAACAAACCATAACAAGGTGTAAATGTTGGATTGCGTTCACCTGGAGTAGCACCGTGCTTTTTTCGCTGCCCATTATTGTTGCTCGCATGAAGGTATCGCTTTTACTTCTTATTCATTACAGTTTCAACATTTTTTCCTTTCCTTGTATTTCCTTCAGTCTCTGCATTTTGTGTCTCAATCGATATTGCCTATCACTTCATAGCTAGACGAGTCACATTTTAGTTCATTTTGTGTCTCAAAAATATGTGAAGTAGCACTGGGTACGTTGAGGAAGTAAAACTGGTTCTTTTTAAATAAAAACATGAATTTACGGAATAAAAATTGTACTATAACCATACGCTTCATACAGTTTTACAGCTTACAGGTCTCTTATTATCATGCGGCCGAAATGTGCCTGCTTGACTGGTCAGCAACGACGGCTTATAGTGTAACATTAGCTTCACTTATTCTGGTACCTTCTACATGCAGTATATTATTTACATATTGTTCGATTTTCTGGGCTATGCGAAATTCACATGCGGTCAGTCTTTTATTTCATTCAGCATTTCTCGCGTTTGTAATTAGTCAGTGTTCGGTTAACGATGCATCAACAAATGAGTGGATGTCAATGGAAGTATAGTTTTCAACTGGTCGTCAGCGTAACTTGCATCGCAAATAAAAATTTGTCGACCTGTTGATTTCATCTTATGTTTGAAATCACATGAGGAGATGGAATGAAATCGTTGAGGTTTTTAAATGAAGTACAGTGTACACAGAACTGTTCCCACTCTTTACGCCTGAAGTTCTTCTGTTATGACCTAGCAAGCTTGGACGATGACAACGAAGTCATAAGGTTTTGGTTAGATTTGTTAGAAGGTTGGCCTTATAGAATAAAAGAGCTCTCCATTTGCTGAGTGAGAGTTGTCCTTCTTCTAAGATGATCACTCGAAGGCTAACAAGCCCATCCTGTCCTTCAGCACGCTTGTATGACCCTAGGTCAGACCTGTTTGGCACAAAAACACTGCTGGAAGCATACGACACCGCCAGCATAGCTCTCAGAACCGCACAGTGGGTCAAGCAAATGCGGATGGAATGTGAACCGACCGTTCACTATCGATACAAAAATGACATTACTTCGTCTACTGTAGCCTAACATTTGAAGCTTGCCTTTTTTCTATTTTTATCGCGGAGGAAATTGTACCATCTTTCTGCTTTTTTCAGCAAGAAAATCAATTAATTTTTTTCATAAAAATGGACGGACAAAATGTTTCGAGAAATCGGCATTCAAATATTTCAAACTACTTTCCTCCTTCAATCCTTATGCGTGAATGTTAAATTATTAGAGGCGTGTTTAATTATTTAGAAATCACATCTTTTCTCTTCCTCATTAATCATTTTCTTGCTATAATAGGTAGGGTAAACATCTTTTCAGAAATCTTAATTTCTAAAAGTTCTGCCCTGATACCGTGAGTTTTGCCAAAAATGGTTTTTCGTTATTGGAAGGAAGATACATACGTCAATATGTTAAGGGTGGAAGTACAGAGAACTGAAATTTTTCATGCTAAGGGTAATTCGCGTCTTAGCACAACTGTAAAATTTTGTGTACTGCTGCTGTGGCAGTTCCACTTCATTCATCAGTTTCAAGGTTGGAATGATTGGCATGCATGGAGAGACTCTCGGAGATTGAATAATAAACTTTTTTCTAGCATCCTTAATGAAGTGCACTGCTTCCACCACGTTACAATGAAATTTTAAAATCAATGTTGGTATTACAGCTTGAGGACAACCAACGTTTGGTGCTGGAGACAGACCACAACTTCGCTCTCTCCTTTTTCATGCTTGTGGCTTCCATTCTCTCTTGGCTGCCTGTCATCGCGGTTCGTTTTGTTCCTCAGTCGATGCTAAGTCCAGCAGATTTTTCAACAGTGGATTTTGTCTTTGTATGGCTCGCGATTGGTGGACCCTCCTCAAAGTTGCTCATTTCATTGTTTATTAATCAGGGATTCCGTGCTGCACTTGGTCACTGTATCTCTTCCCTTTGTCCATGTTGCTGCCTATTACCGTCAGCTGTTCACCGAAGACGCCGGCTAGAATACAGTAGCCTCTCTGACCGGCGAACCCCGGCTAACTAATATTTTTGTTAATATCAGTCTTTGTTAAGTAACTCAAAATCTTTGAAATCTTCAATTTTTTGTGAATTTCATTGTTGTTCATAGTATATCATGTTAATAATCCTTCTCCTAACCAGTTGTTCTTTATATAAGATCCGAGCGATTCCGTCATATTTTTGCATCATTGCTGATTTCTCAAAACAAAAAGAGTGCAAAAGAATTTTGGAACATCCTCAATACCGTCTTATCATTTTCTTCTCAAATTTCTTCTGACATTCCACCGTGGTTCGCGAAAATTTGTTGCTTACCATCCTTATTGATCGTCTCTATTTCAAGATTTATAATATTTCTAATACATAAAATGACGGAGATTTTTTGAAAATTTTAAATATCACTTTTTCTTGCTGTGTTTCTGACTTCGAAGATTGTAAAAAAGTTTCCATTGCAAATATCCCAGATGTTCCATATTCCCAAGTCTCGAAGCAGCTTTCTTCGGTGAACTGTCATCATTCATTTATTGATCTGTGATATTAAAATTGTTGCGAACAATGGTCGCTAAAGTTTAAAATTAGAGCGGAAATGCATCAACTTTTGCTAAACCACAATTTGCATCATTGTGATTGTGAAAGAAAAGACTGTCTTCGACTTGACAAGATGCATGGTGATGTAGAGTATTCACTGTGGCAGTGCACATGAAGAAGACTTCGTGCTATGTTGCACCATTGTGTTCTCCAGGTTAAGTATTCATTCCAATTACTATTTTCCTCAGATATAATGTGCTTTGTGTTCAATGCAGATAGGGAACAGAAGGGCTTGGACGGCAGCTTATCCGAAATTTTCATTATCTAATTCAATTGAAATCTTCATTTCAAGCTAGAGAATGTTTGTGCTTAGAGTTCAGCAGTTTATTTACTCGTCTGGTTTGTTCCTCATTGATATTCACTTTTTTATTCATAATTCTTTATCGTTTGACAAGATTTGTGCAACAGGTTTTAATCCATGGCAATTTTGTTCTCAAGTTAAACGTAATAATAAGAAAAATATGGCGTGTTCAAATCCTCATTTATCGCACCATCCTCTAATATTTTGCTACTGATTCTATTATTGAAATTTTCGTCTTAATTAGAATATTATAAAGACCGTTCACTGTTTTGTATTCAGAAAAGATGTTGTATCAGAAAATTCATTAACCGTAATTAATTATAAGTATATGTACAAAACAATTTCGGAGATTAAACTGTCGCAAGTTTTCAAGTTCAAGATATTTGGACCATGGAATATTCAGACTTTGGTTATGCTGTAAATGTTATTTGCTGTGATTTCCCTCCATCTGATGCTCTGAAGTTTGAAAGATCCTTCATGTCTTACAAACAATACTCAGTCGGATTCTGATAACCCTGGAAGCTTGGCTAGTTCAACGGATAACTCACTACCATCAACGGCGGGGTTACTTCCAGCGAATAATGAAAGTCGAAAACATGGTTTTTCTAAGGGAAAAGTCATACGCAGATTTGCACCAACACGTGATCAGGGTGAAACAAACGCTCAGTTCAATATAGAAGAAAACACTGATAACAATTCGAAAGTTGTCAAAAAAGATCAGGCTAGTGCATCATGTGTGTTTGAAAGTATCCCAAATGAGTATATGTAACATGAAGGAAATTACGACCAAATCTCAGAAGTTAATACATCGGACACCCAGTTAAAATAAAATTTTATGGAAACAGGCATTTTTAAAAGAAGTCAATCATTGTTTTCTTAACTCCTCCTGTAGCCAAAATGGCGAAGCTAGCGCCATAATGTAACCTTTTCCTTTGAATAAGCTTTCTGACAACAGATATCCTCATTTTATCCACATCCGTTAGTTAACGTTTGGTTTTGTCTTTCCTTATAAATCGTATTTTATTGCACGCAATTTGAATGCGTTTCACATTATCATGTTTTTTGCAATATGGAATAATTTCGTTAATAAAAGGTTTAACTGCCCAAGTTTGAGGTTGAGGCTCACGTTCACTCCTGTAAAACAGTACCACGTAGCTCTCTGCTGCACAATCTTTCCTTGATCATCGACACAGACGAAGAAACTCTACTGCAGATAGAATATTCGTCCCTGAAGAAATTCAACGATCAGGCATAAATCCCAAACACAAAATGAGGAGGGATTTTGTGAAATTTCTCCCGATAGACAAAGTCCCGAGTTGAATTTGTATGAAGAATGGGTTGGATGAATGCTTACGTTAGCTTTATTCTTGGAACAGACCGTAAAACAGTACCACGTAGCTCTCTGCTGCACAATCTGTTCAATGCACCAACATTAATGATGGTGGGAAGAGAGATGCTAATAAATGGTTGGAAAAAGCGATTGAAGAAAAAGCAAGCCGAGTTAGCAAAATATCATTAAATCAGCGCTACAAACTGGGAGCTCAATCACTATGACCGGAAGTGTTTAACACACAGAGAGAAAGGTGTAAGGCAAAGACAGTATACCTCGTGTTTCCTCACCGCTTTTATCATTAGAGGATAATTAGCAACAATTCGAAGTGAAGGATTATAGATGAGGAAACAGGCAAATCACAAATTATATTGGTACACTGGAATCAACCAAAGATTGTCGCGTGAAACGAGTAAGAGCATAGGAAAGGACAGAAGAAGAGAAGTTTGCACAATGAAAAGGAGGGGTGCTGTAAGCTTCCACAAATTCATTTAAATCTGTTTAAACACTTTCAGTCGTAGTGGTAGACCTCAGTCTGCAGTACTGATTTATAATATTTTGTATGTCGTGTTAACTCGGCTTACTTTTACTTCAATCACTTTCTTCCAGCAGTTCACTCATTAGCATTCCTTTTTCCATCATCATTATTGTTCTTGCATTAAACGCATTTACCTACTGCTGAATTATATACAAATCAATTCGGAATTACAATAGAACTTCTCAAGATCGGTGGATACTTAATCTGGGCAGAGCTTGCAAAATTGTTCACGAGATACCTGGAGTTAAAACAAATACCTTGAGCCTGGAAAGAATCCAAAACGATCATACTTTTCAAAAAGGGCGACCGCGAAGATCAAGTACTATCGCCTGATTTGTCTCCTCTCACAAATATACAAAGTTTTTACCATCACAAACCGAATAGTGAAAACTTTGGATGAAAACAACCGAGGAAACAAATCGGGCGATAGTACTTGATATTCGCGGTCGCCCTTTTTGAAAAGTATGATCGTTTTGGAT
>JABVXS010001722.1:0-12392 GCA_013365335.1 Madathamugadia hiepei | reverse complement strand
TAAATAGCGATTTAAAGAAATGTATGCAATCATTGATCATTAATTTCATTTTTTATTGAAAAATAAATGTAAAAAATTTTGAGAAAAATTGATGACAAAGAATTATGGTTGCGGAATTTGAAAAAGAATTGTCAAAAAACTGAATTGTATTCATTGGAAATGAATGTGATGCATTAATTTCATTTTGTTTTGAGAAAAATTGATGTCAAACAATAATCGTTACGAAAGAGAAAAAACTAAATTTACTTACATTGTTATCATCAGTTGTTTTTCGGAAAGTAGAAGAATAAAAGCCAGCAATGTCAAAGTTTAATTGATCCTTTGTTAAAGTATAAGGGCCGGCAATTTCTTACTACTTTTGGATATGAAATCCACCACATTCCTACATTAATGGTTCTACCAAATCCGCTGATCCATCCATTTATCGTTTCATTCTGACTAATATTTGCTGGGAATTGCTTAGGCAAATTCTGTCTTAATCTTTCCTTAACACTACAGAACTCTCAACCATCTTTGACACAAGGATTTTGATAACTTAAACTTTCTTTCAAACATTTCGTAGGTTAAGGTTTCCGAAATGAACTTATCAGAAATCTTAACCTAGAATTACCAAAATCGTAGTGTTGTTGAGACTGTAGTGCTTATCTAATAATATATTAGTAGCTGACAATCTGGAAAAAAGGATAATTTTATTTCGAGTGCTGTCCGGGTTGAATTTTCGGGAAGAAAATTGTAATATCTGCGAAATAAAAATAACTGGAAAGTTGAAATCTGGTTTTATCGTTTTTGCTTCATCTTTTCATTTCCTTTTTCAACCAATGAACTACAATCCATTCCTTTGCCATCCTATTGTAAAAGAAATGCGGAAATAAACAGGTTGGAAAAACAGACGAATCACTTGAATGTCCTAGCAGTTTGTTTGCGGAAGTATAAAAGCAATAGGTTTTCTAATGTTTTATTCTTTATTTTTTGTTTCACAATTTTTTTTAATGTCGAATTAGAAATACTAAATTGATTAAAACTCTTTGCGTTATTTCTGCAGACCAAAATTATTTTTTAATTTTCTTAGTTGTTTTCTTAGTAATTACCGTTGAAATAGTTAGCTTGCCAGTCTTAACAATGATTTTAGGATAATACTTGAAATAGTGCAAATCTGAATTTTAGCTCAAAATTTGTGTAAGTGTAAATACGTGAAATGGATCTATCCATTCTGATGATTCCAGAAGGATCTTTCAGAACTGAACGTTAAATTCATATATTATAAACGTGAACGACTAAAAATGCTGGAAGCTTAACTGTTATTTATTGAAAAATATGTTAAAATGGTATTTAGCACAGAAATTTACAATTAGTTTGCAAATCAGTGAAATGTATTAATGCAGATTAATGAATAGCATGTTTTTCATGAAGAAGAAAGCATTTTGATGAAATTGATATTATATTGTGCTATAATCATTAATTGTTATCGAAAGGATTTTGAACCGGTACCACTATTTAAAGAGCAATTGAAACCAGTGCGTTTATATGGTGCAGCGGGACCACCGGGACCAGTAGGGAAACTGGGATTGAAAGGTGAACGTGGAGAAAGTGGAAATAAGGGAGAAAAGGGAGATAAAGGACCGAAAGGAGCAACAGGACCAGCGGGAGCAGTAGGAAAAGCAGGAGTATTGGGATTACCGGGACGGAAAGGAGAGGAGGGTCCAAAAGGAGATCAGGGGGGGAAGGGAGAAATTGGAGCAACTGGGCCAGTGGGGTCGCAGGGAATGAAGGGAGTAATAGGAGCACCAGGATCGAAAGGAAAACCTGGACAAGATGGAGTGCAGGGACAAGGGGGAGAAAAGGGTGACGAGGGAATAATGGGAGCAACGGGACCACCAGGACCAGCAGGGCAATTAGGGCCGAAGGGAGATCCAGGAGAAAAAGGAAAAAGTGGCGCACCAGGGTTGCAAGGAGCAGCAGGAGTAGCGGGACCAAAGGGAGCAGAGGGATCACCAGGAACAAAAGGAGAAGGTGGAGAAAAAGGAGAAGTTGGATCAAGGGGACCAGTGGGGTCGGCAGGAGGAGCGGGAGCGGAGGGTCCAAGAGGATCAAAGGGAGAACCCGGACAAAAAGGAGAAATAGGAGAGAAAGGAGAAAAGGGGTCGGAGGGAGGAATGGGATCAAAAGGAGAAAAAGGGCAAGAAGGAAGTCTGGGACAAAAAGGGGACATTGGAGCAGAAGGGCTACCGGGGCCGGGTGGAGTACAGGGAGCAGCTGGAACACAGGGGTCACCGGGACCGAAAGGAGAACGGGGAGAAAGGGGAAACAGCGGAGCAATAGGGCCAGGGGGACCACGAGGAATAGTGGGAAGGCCGGGACCACCTGGTCTACCTGGAATGAAAGGAGAAAGGGGGGGAAAGGGGGAAGCTGGATTAATGGGACCAGCGGGACCCCCAGGGTTAGCTGGTACAATAGGAATGAAAGGTGAATCAGGAGCAAAAGGGGGACAGGGAGAAATGGGTGAAACTGGAGCACCGGGAGCAGGACCAGGAAAAACTGGGGCAACTGGACCACCGGGTGAAAAAGGACAGCGCGGTGAAGCAGGAGCAAAAGGAGATCAAGGAGAAAAGGGTGTAAAGGGAGAAGAGGGAGCAGCGGGACAACTAGGATCGCAAGGATTAGTGGGACAAAAAGGAGATATGGGAGAGAAGGGAGCAATGGGAGAAATGGGACCAACAGGGGTGGCTGGAATCATTGGAGCACAGGGACCAATGGGAGAAAAAGGGAAACCGGGAACAGAAGGAGAGTTGGGGGGAAAAGGAGAGAAGGGGGAAATCGGAGACATGGGGAAAATGGGACCAATGGGATCAGTGGGACCACCAGGAGAAATGGGACCAATGGGAAAGGCGGGGCCAAAAGGAGAGCCGGGACCAGGAGGAGCCAAAGGCGAAATGGGAGAAACGGGACAAGTACAAGGACCAAAAGGAGCAAAGGGAGAAAAGGGCCAAGAGGGAATGCTTGCAACGGCAAAGGGAAGGAAGGGAGTAAAAGGAAAAAAAGGAAATACAGGGCAGGTAGGGCCGCCAGGACCATTAGGAATGATTGGAGATGAAGGAATGAAGGGAGAAAAGGGAGAAAAAGGAACAAAAGGAGTAAAGGGTAAACAGGGCGAGACTGGGGTGAAAGGAACACCGATAAATGGGAGAGGTGGGTGACGGCGAAAGGGGGAATGTTGCTGGCAGGTGAGACTGATTTGGTATTACTTTTCAATAAAATAAACTATCCAAAATGGCTGCTTTGAAACTGATAACTGTTTAATTTTGCATAATTATTTCTGTCTGCTAAAACAAACAATTATCGGAATGATTTCAGCGGCATCGATGTTTGGATGGGAACTCATCGCTTCCTGAGAAAATTTATTGCATTGATAATGATAATGTGCGTTAAATTACTGTAAATATGCGAGGTTGAAGGTCATGTGTAGACAAATTAGGAAAACCAATGAGCGAAAAGTATAAATCGAGGGAGGAAAGTCAAATGCAAAAAGCGGAAACTAAAATCCGGAAATTGCATTCCATTTGTAAAGGTTTATTTTACACCGAAAAAGATTTGACTGAAAATCTGAGTCTCTGTAGATGTTACGAGATATTTCCTCATGGGCTAGGCTATTAATGATTTCTTGTGTCTGTGTCAAGCCATCTCGACTGGTATTACTGTAGGAGATATTCGACATAGATGCGACAAGAGTTTAGCTTATTAATGTGATTCATTAATAATTCCATTACATTCTCTTGTTTTTAATTTACTCTGTCGTATTTATCAATGAAAATTTATATGTTCCCTCCTTGTGTGCCAATTCCGTTGCGAGAATGATTCCGTTGCGAGAATGATTCCGTTGCGAGAATGATTCCGTTGGAAGAATGATTCCGTTGCAAGATTCCGTTGCGAGAATGATTCCGTATCACTTATTCATTCTCATCACCCTAACCTTTATTCTTGCATGCTTCTTTTTTTCTAAAAAAATTTTATAATTTATTTTCTTTAATGTATATCTGATGTTATGTTGATAAAGTAAATTACAAATTGAAAGTAAAAAAAGGCTGACGATTGGCTTTAACGAAATGAAATAACCACAGGCCGTGTTATTGAGGATGTTTTGCACTTTTCGCATTGGGCTAAAGTTTGGGTAATGTTGTTGATCAGCGGCAAAGAGTGATAAATCACAGCATCGATTGCAGACAATGCAAGGAGAGTGGATCACTGGAGTAGTTTATAGGTTCTTGTAAAATTAATTTTGGAAAAAATCGAAAAGCCGTGGATCGCAGAAAAGCAACGAACATTCTCGAGTATACCATTCGTCCACCACACTCTTTGATTGATTGGTTGGAAAGAGGTAACAATAACGCACTGAACCCACCTATCCTTGCAGGTTCCAGGACAAAAATGTAATCTTTGATATGCCGTTATAACGTAAAACGTGATTTATATTCAGTAGCTGTGGTGTTTATTCAGTTAATGCAGAGTGACCAATAAAAAACTTTGTGTTTCAAAATCATTTCACTTCTGTTCAAAGAGAATATGTTTCGTTCTGCTCATGCAGTACGCCACGAAATAATGTTCAACAAAATCCGTCATTCAGATGAGTTTTTAAATTTTTTCAGAAGTAATTTGTCCGTTGCACTGAAACTAATTAATTCACATACAGGTAAATTAGTCATGATCAACTCATTCAACTCTAATCGAAATTAGAATTAAAGTGATTTAAGAAAAATGAGAAAGTTGATAATAAAATCTCTGAATTGGTTAATTCCTTGAAATGCGAAAGATGATTGATGAGAACACTTTTTTCCCCTGAACTGTACACTAACTGGACAGCTGGATTAGCTTTTTTGATGAAGTCACCGAAACAGGATGCATCAGAATGTCTAGTTTTCCGTACAGGATATGTTTTAATGAAATCTGGACTGTGAATTCTATGAGCTATTTTCGAAAATAAAAATAGCACATCATCTCGACCAGTTATTCAACATGTTTAGCTGGACGTGAGCAGAGAGGTTAAATGAATTCAGCAGATACTATAGCAATTAGGCTTGAAAAGCTCATCTCATACAGATATGTAGTAGAAAATGGGAGCAATGTCAAAATAGTTTTGTTTGCCTGAACGGGGAACTCTTTGGCAGTGTCCGACCAAAAACTGTCCAAAGGTAGATCAGCAAATCTTAGCTTGATACCATGGTTTTGTCTCAGTTCACTTAGTTCCTTCTGCTCCTGTAAAGTCATGTCCTTTCCATCAACTGATGCTGAGCTCCTGCTTTGTGTCCCTCCTCACACCACTATTGGTCCACATCAAGTCTAACAAGAATTTCCCTAGCTATAAAGGTCCCTAATCCAGTGAAGGCATTCAGTGGAGACTGAAGAGAAATAAAATGACAACTTCTCCTCGAGAGTTTTTGAATGTACAAAAGTGCAGCAGTGTGAACATTTCAAGATTGCCACTTCCCACGTGTTGATGCCAGAGTTGTACCTTTGAATGGAATCCATTTATTTTATCTGTACTTGTAAGCAGGTTTTCATTTCGGCCTTGCATTCGTGTGTTCACTTCATTCAGATGATTAGAAATATCTGCCAGGTATGCCAGCCTTGCACACCACTCATCACTTACAAGTAGCTTTGCGTAATCTAACCTCTCATTTGCCAGAAACACTTTAAGTTCCTCCCGCGGCTCATACACACGAATCAATACCTTGCCAAGCGACAACCACCGGACCTCCATATGAAACAGAAAGGTTTTATGCTTCGCTCCCATCTCCTCACACAAAGCTGCAAACATGCGACTTTTCACGGGTCGTGACACTACAAAGTTTACCATGCACACAACATCATCCAACACAGGAACAGTTCTGTTGATAAAGTCTTGGCTACGAGGGTCTCACGGTATAAAAAAACAATGCGTAACAATCACATCTGGATATCTTTCCTTCACTCTGATTACAAAGCCTTTGGTGAGCCCGACCATGGCTGCAACGCGTGACGCTGGAATCTAGGGATTTGATTAATCCCATCGGTGCAGACACTTGTGCAGCTTTCCCACTTAAGTCCTCCTTGTTCAAGGTGTTCTGATGTGACCCGAAAATTTTCTTCCTCTGTTGTTTTTTTGGTAATGCCTTGCAAACAAAGAAGTCTTCTCTAATTGCATCACCATCCACAAAATGCACATTGGCCAAGAGTTGAGCATGTCCACTGATATCAGTAGACTCGTCAAGTTGCAATGCAAATTTCTCACTGATACGTATCTTTTCCAAAATCACACTTTCGATGTTTGCAGACATGTCAGTAATACGTCTGGAAATTGTGTTGTCTGAGAGAGGGACTTTGGCTATTTCCTTAACTGCTTCAGGTCCGAGCATCTCCTCTACAATAGCTTTGCAGGCGGAAGTATTTATGTCTCTGCCACAGTGTGCAACTTTTTTGACTTGGCTATGAGTTCAGCAACTTGATAGCTAGCTTTAAGAGCTCTTTCATTTACTTTTGTGGTTTTTACCTCATGAAAGTTGCCTGTTTCTCCGTGTTTTCACACAGGCAAACATAAAAGTCAGCATTGTTGTTTTGAAGCGAAGGAGATGGCGTTTAAGCTTACTTGGGACCATGGCACTGTTAGATAGCTTTTCACCATACATCACAAACAGTGGAGTTGGTTTCTTTGTATTTCCGGTGAAAGTAAATCCAAATGAAATACAGCTTTCGCTATATTGCTTTGTGCCAGAGAATTTGCTTGAGCTAGCCATCCTTGCTTTCTTTTGATCCCCACTCATACTTGGGCTCTCATCTGGCTCCGAACCTTTTCAAAAACTGGTCCGCTCCTGTCTCACTGTCACTCAGTAATTACTGCGCTTGTCTCCTCCAGACAGCCGCTTGTCCGTCACACTCTTTTGCGCATCGGCGATCTACTGCGATGTCTTCTCCTGTCAGTGTAATAGTGACACCGGAACCATTTACAGTCCGTGCCGAAGCCGCATGTTACGGATGAAATTGGAATTTTTCCCACGACACGTCAGACAATATCTCACGGCACGCTAGTGTGCCGAGGCAGTGTGGTTGAAAAAGGCCAGCGTAAGGAATATACATGGAGCAACTTGGTAGGGTACGGATAAGAAATGAGAGGAACAACGTAGCAGAGATTGGTAGGAATGTGTGGGAGAGAAAGTGACAGAGATTGATGAGAAATGCGAGAAAGCAGAGATTTACAAGAATTGCGGGAAGAGTTAGAATTTAAACGCCAGAAATCACGGTCGGTGGTTTTGTCAACAAATCGGATAATTTGCTAATTGCTCGAGGAGGACGAACGGCATCTTGAAAAGGTTTTTTGTTGTTCACTGAATGATAATATTCACCTCTCGTTTTATAAGTCGTTCAATGAACTTATCACTTCTGAATAATTATGATTATGATTATTTGGTAATCTCTTAACACGTTTTTACATTACATCTACGTTCCACATTTACGTTTATTTCTTGGGCGTTTGACGATGACGTGATTGATTTACGTTAACTTGACGTCTTTTTGCTCCAAAGTTCAGTGGTTTCCTCCGCAAATTAAGAAAGAATTGAAAGACGAAATTTTGCTTTTAATTGTTCAAATAACTCAAATAATTTATGAATTTTTTGAAAAAGAGAAAGAGAATGTTAGGATAATGATAGAGAGAGAGAGAGAGAGGAAGAGAAAACAAAGAGGAGAAACAAGTTAACGTGTCATTTCATTCGGATGGAGCGATGTCGTTGATTACCGTCCTTATTCCCTTTGATTTGTCGCTGCACTTCCATTGATTTCATTGTGATAACGGTTGGAATCTGACAAATATACGGCTTCTGCACCAACCTACGGTTACGTAACGTCACACACATCAATGCTCGGATTATTTTTTTTGTATTCTAACAATTGCTTTATATTTTAATAAAGCCTTCGACCATGGTGTTCATTTATGTGTACTGTTGTATCTCTGCGGGTAGATCCTCAAAATTCTGCTATTTCGTCGTCATATTCTATTCCAATTGCAAATTTTTCTTTTGAATCGGACGTCATTTATTACGGGACAACACTGATTATTATTGCAGGTATATCGATTGGTTCGTTGTGTTATCGGATGTCCGAAACGATCTTTCGCGGTTGATAATGCAATTTAACGCTTGGTTTGTTTTCCAGTAATTTCATTTCATTGCTGTAAACATAAGGTGAGTGGAGAAAAGCATTCCTATCGTGGACTTTTAAATTCTTTGCACAGTTTTGTGTTTCTTGGTTTTGGAACTTTCTGAATGTTCAATTTCTATTCTGCATTAGTTTTGCTGAGTTGCAGCATGTTTAACGACACATCTGTTATGATATTTCTGTCTTTTTTAAGGTATTCGTTGTCATCAGAAGTGAAAATTCAAATGATAGGGAAATTGAAAGGACAAATAAATTCATCAACAGTGCCGATAATGTTGTGGATGATAGTATTCGTGGGTTAACACATTTGCTTGACAACTTAGAAACTTTGGATGTAAAGTGTATCTGCTTGCCTTTTTCTAATTAAATTTTGATCATTAAAAATTACTGGCCTGGTAGCAACAAAAAATTTAATGAGAAAATTTAAATGCTTTTTCCTCTGTTTTTACTGTTAAATAGTAAGCTTTTTAGAAAGAGATGACTACTTTTGGTTTGTTCATTAAAGATCATTTCTCAAAAAGTTGAACTTTGGTGAATGATTACCATTGCTTGTGCGATTATGTGTCCACACATGTACGCATTTTGGAACTTCAGTGTTGTCACCGCGTAATTGAGCTGATATTGATAAGCTGAAACAAAAGGAACAGGTCACACTGCTTGCTGATGGAGGTTCTGGGCATGAACCATTTCCTGCAGGTAATGTTTTAAAAAAAAATTTATTTTCTGCATATACCAAATAAAAAACGTCGCTTTTTCTTTTAATTTTTTGTGCGAACTTCATGTGCTAGTGAAAAAAGGCAAATTTAAGTAAAATTTTTGAGGCTTCATTGGAAAAGGTTTGCTGTCGGCTGTCGTTTGTGGAAATATCTTTGCATCAACACCTACTTCTCATATAAGGGCTGGCTTGAACGCTATTCGCAATAGTTGTAAGTAAAAAACTTAAAATAATTTCAAGTTATTTTTCTATGTCCCACGCTAATTTTTATTAGCAAGCTGCCTTCCTTGGTGATTTTTAATTTTGAACTTATTTTTTCAGTTGGAATAGGAGTATTTGTTATAAATTATACCGGAGACCGAATTAATTTTGGCTTAGCTGTGGAGCGATATAATGCTGATCGCAAAAGAGGTTTTTAAACGTATTGTAGTATTTTTTCAGGCATGGGACCTTTCGCGTGTCAGCTACAGATAATGATGAAAAGTATAGTGAGTTACAGCTTTATTTTGAAAATTTCAATTAGTTCTGTGACACTGGTGAAGTTGATGGTCTGAACACTTGCTGTCTATGCTTAGTTGTATTAGATCATACTTGAAATAAAATGTCATGCAGTTCTTGCTTGTCGGAAATTTTCTTAGTGTATTAATGTTCAGAATGGTAGAGCAGAAATAGTGATGATTGGTGATGACGTATCTTGCTGGACAAGGTATCGGACACCTTGCTTTGGTTGGTGCTGTACTGCTGTCAAAAGCAAGTTTTAATCGTAAGCTTCCATGTAAAAATGTCTCAATTGGCTGATAAATTCTACTCAATAATCGGTTTTGTTCAGATTATTTGTGGTATGGCTGAAGAAGGCAAAGATGTGAAAGCGATAACAGCTGCATCCAGAAGTATAAATGATAATTTGGGTGAGTTAACAGGAATTTTAGTTAAATAACGGGTAAGTAGAATATTGTGATCGTATTTCAATATTATAATTTTCCTCCACTAAACTTCTATTCGATTTGCAGCTGTGCTTATCAAATTACTGCAAGAGTTTTGAATTCTCCAACTACATAAAATCCATCGTTTTTGAATATAGTATGGATTGTTTTGATGATAATCATTTTCAGGCACTATTAGTGTAAGCCTTTCTGCATGTAGTTTACCTGGAAGAAGTCCAATGTTCGAACTAGAGGTTGATCAAATGGAATTTGGTTTTTTCAATACATGATTGTAAATGAAGTGGCAAAACTGCTGTTGGAAAGACTTGAAAGTAGTCAGAAACTAAATCTTCAAAAAAAAGCGAATTGATTCAAACTATAAGAACTCTCTAGTTGCATCTCAGTAGATTCAAGCTTAGATGCTGGCCTATTGAAAAATGCTTTGCTGTTCCAAAATCTTGTGTACCAAACTTCGAAAAATCCTCTTTTTGATATAATTTGAGTGTAAGTCATAGGATTTTAAACTGACTTTTATCCTATTTTTGTTCTACTGAATGTTTGGGTGAATACCAATTCTTTAAAGTTTCCAGGTGATAAGTTGGTTGTTTAATTAAACATCACTGATTGAACTCAACATCTTATCGAACGAAATCTGTTCATGACTATGCAAGTTTTGCACTTATTAGTTTTTGTTTATGTTTTTTCGGATAATTAGATAATTCAACCAAGGTATTGAATCCGATTGATGGTCAGATCGATTTATAGGTTTTAAAGTTCAATTTTGGCGAATAGAAGAACAAAAGTAAGGCTGGAATGTTTATCACAACCTCCATTTAAGGTTGGTATCTTCAATCCGAATCATATAATCTCTTAAGGTAGAAAAGGTTATTTCATTCAACGTTTTTATGTGGAAAGCGTGATGAAATCATTAAATGGTCATGGTATCAGTAATACAATTTTACGATTGTTATTGGACGATTGGTTACGATATTTGGGTACATAATGTTAAACTTTGTTTAAGAGTCGATCCAAGCGAATTATTTATTGCTTTGATTGTAATTCTTTTTTTCGATATGAATTACGTTTTTACGATTAGTGTTCTACAACTAATGGAATGTGATAGTTTCAGATGCCCAGACAGAAGCACCTTCAAGGTGAATTACATATTTAGCTCTAAAGCTTTCATCTCTTGCGAAGGAAATTAAAACGACTGAAAGTACGCCGAGCATTAGTAAAAATGTTGGAGCAACACTTTCCAGAGATTTATTTTTTCAATTAGTTTTAGGTAATTTTCGTAATGAACTGTCAATTTCAAACTATGAAATATATAGATATATGTCTCGGTAATGAAATATAAGCTTTTGAAATTCATTGCAAAAGATTTTTTGATGCCATGAGTGTAAGGTGATTATTTTGGAATTTTATGTAAACTTTTGCTTTGGCGGAGAATAAAGTCGTGTTTCTCTGTCGGAATTCCAAACTGATAAGGAAGGCAATGTTTAGGCCTTTGTAAGTATCAATTTTAAGCAGTACTATTTGGATGCAAAGTGTAGGTACGTGATATTTCAGAAGGTACATTGCGTCTAGAAACAGCTATAAAGAAAGCCTGTGTAGCTATCGATAAATCTGCAGCTGTACTGAATAGTTTAAACGGCAGTCCGGGTGATAGTGGAAGAACTTTTAAAATTGGTGCTGATAATATGTTTTAGTTTTTCAAAGTGAAAGTATCATTCTACCTGTTTTGTTTAAATGGGAAAAAGCAAACTGCTGCGTAATTGCTAGTAGTTAATTTTTGCCATCTTCGTTATCATTTTTGATATTTCCTTAGTTAAATAATTTTAATACTGATGTAATTTCAATATACATAGTTATTTTGCAGAAATATTGCAATGTTTGGATGAAGGAAAGCTTAGATGTGACATGCCACAACGGTTTTTTAACGAGATTTCACTGATATTTGAAAATGATAGCTAAAAAAATGGATCTGTGAGTTTTCAATTCTTCTTTCAATTACTTCAAAACATTCCATTTTGATTGGATAATCGTTTCATTTGATGACATTCTCAAGTTAACCTTTTCAACAATAAAAAAAAAAACAATGCGATTCGCTGTAAGTGTTACATGAAGTCCTTTCAAGATATTCATG
Source organism: Madathamugadia hiepei (assembly GCA_013365335.1). NCBI lineage: Eukaryota > Metazoa > Nematoda > Chromadorea > Rhabditida > Onchocercidae > Madathamugadia > Madathamugadia hiepei. The sequence continues at coordinate 427 of JABVXS010001722.1, read as the reverse complement.
ATCAGTCTTATTCCTTTTTTCATCACACTGATTGAGCAGCGATATCCTAAGTGTTTGCATCAAGGAAATGTGCGATATTTTTTTGATAATGAGGATTGGTATCCGTTTATGCTTTCATTAATGATCATTTTCTGCTTTTCAGTTGTATGCGTTGATGTTCAGTTCCGGAGCTCATGCACTTATCGATTCGGGAACTGAAGAAGACTGGCATGTGGCGTTGAAGAATGGTCATGAAATATGGACAAGCTAAACCAGGTTCTCGATCCATGGTTTGTTTCCTTCATTTGCAGCCATTTTAGTCATGAAAAATTCGAAATTTATACCGAGTGATATGAAACATTACATTTATTTATTTCAGCCAAATTCATTTCAGTCGCTGTAGTGATTGTGTCCATCCATATCTCATTGCTGGTCTTCCCCGTCTTCT
>JABVXS010001721.1:0-12405 GCA_013365335.1 Madathamugadia hiepei | reverse complement strand
CTGTGTCCAAGGATCTAAGCAAACACTTAGAAACAATTGGAGTCAACAAAATCACCATCAGCCAGCTGCAGAAGGTTACCACTTTACTGGGATCTGCTCGGATCCTTTGCCGATTCATCACTAACCGCTTGGGAAGTGTTCGACTAGTGATATGTGTGATGCTAAATGCAGCGTTCGTATCTTCTTTGCTGTGTGCTTCAATAATAATAGCAATAATGATAATGGATGGTCATAAATGATAATGATAACATTGATGATTGTTAAAGTAATTTGCAAGCAAGAACAAGGAGGAAGGAAATGTATTTTGCCGTTGGCAAAAAAAAACAAACGCTTTTGGCAGTATCAAACACAAATATGTTCATCATTCATTGCACAGAGACTTGAAATATTTAAACAAACTTTCACAGCATTGCTGATTGTAATTGATAATGATAATGATAGTGATAATGATAATAGTAAAGATAATAATAATGATGACAACGATTGATGACGATGATGACTGGTCAGTGGCATCTCGGGATCTTTCAGGCTGTAAAGCCAAATATATGGCTGATGAACAAATCATACACTCCAAGAATTACTGTTTTTTTTCTTTCAATAAATTAGTCGTCTGAACTGTGAATTTCAATTTCAATCCTCAGCTTAGTCAATGTAACTGAATTTGATAATATTTCAAACAAATTTCAGTTTCACAGCGTAAGTCTTTATTAGTAAACAAACAAACAAAAGCGATCCACTAGGTCCACGGAATTGATTGATATAAAGCTAAGCTTCTTCTTCTTCTGTTAGCGTTTGTCCCACTGAGATGCGAGGTCCGCTACGTCTCGGTAATGTGCCATGTCAGATGATAGTCCAGCAATCTTGATTACTACTAAGAGAAACAACAGAAGGCTTTTCGATCCCCCGATGTGTTCTCACCGACGATAGACCTTTGCGACGGGCCGGTCGGATAAAGTTAGTCGCCTACCTAGGATAGTCTGGAATATTAACAATAATGATATAAAGCTAAGCAAAAGAATAAATCCAAGGAATTGATAAAATTTCAATTTTCGCCTTTTTGTTCATATCACTCATACATTTCCTGTCACATAATACTACAAAGCTACAAAATCGAACGTTCTGAACAGATCCGGTCTAACTGGATTGTGCTGCATTTCAGTTGTTTCCATCATCATTAACAGCCGAGAATCCTGTTATCATTGAAACTTAACTATCATTTATAAAAAAAATCCCGTTTAACTAATTTTTTCTGTTCCAATATTATGGCTTAAACTAGCGATCTACGGGTTAAATAAACAATAAATTGGAAATGTTTCCCAACATTCGTCATGTTGTCCAGTAAGTAACCACCATTCATGTCCAATGGATGACCGAGCTTCTTTTGTCAACAAATCAGATGAAATGTATCTCAAATTGTCTCCAATGATTTTTTTTCTGAAGGGATGGAAACGAAATAGAATTAAAAGGAAAACTATTAACACAGAATTACTTCCAAATCAAATTCCATACGTACGTGACGGTAAATTGTGACGTGCTAGTTACCTATGTACCTCTGTGAATGGAAACATTTGTTAAGTTCACATACAATGAAATGAAGACTGCAATCACAAATTTTTAATTTTTTTCATGTCTTCCATTTAAATCATTTTGATCTTTAACCCATACATTATCATTCGATTTTTTAAGCGTTTTGCTAGCTTTTTGAATTAAATAACTTTTCATGAAGAAATAAATAAAATTTGCAAGTGATAAAATTGAAATAATTTTGAAAGGTTCAGGTGAAATATTGGATCTATTAAAAGTGACAATTGGTTGTACTGGTTGTACTGGTTGTATTGGCTGGACTGGCTGGACTGGGTGAACTGGATGAACTGGATGAACTACCTGGACTACCTGAACTGCTGGCTGCATTCGTTGACCAAATTTCTCACCAAGAATCGCTTTTTTTTAGGGACGCCCAAATGAGCCATAGGCACGTATCTATCAGAAAGTAATTCAATATAAAATCTCGCCTAATTCCGCTTCAATTGCTTTCATTTCCCTTCGTGTTGAACACTCTCGTAAAGTTCCACCCCTTCATTTTTACCGCTACTTCATTACGAAATTAGTGCATTAAGCACAATGACAATTCCCTCGCTAATGATTAGACATTTGCAGTTCTTGAAAGTTTCTAGCAAACAATATCATTCTGGATAAACCCAATTTGACTGGGATATCTCAGGGATTGCTGTTAAATTGGTAGCCAGCCAGCAAAGAGACCAATTTAAACTTGCATTTCTCTGTCAGTTCTGTACTTACCACTTCCCGCTACGTCCAATGAAAGCAAGCATCTGTAGTGATGTCATATGCATTTCGAGTGAGAATTCAGAAAAAGCCTAGCAAAAGCACCTGACATTAGGCCTGTCCACTGTGTAGTGAATGGACTTAAAAGTGCATGTCGAGAAGGTGAAAGGGAAGAAGAAGCCTATCATTATGGATTATTTATTGCTCAAATTGATGTATCTCTCTTTTCACACCACCATAAAATCATCTTGTACAACGATACTGATTGGCCTAAGAATGAAGTTTGATAAATAGGCCAGTATTAGATTAGGTGACTGGACCAGTACCAAATGCAGTAGTAGGTAAGGGAACTGGGCCAGTGTTAAACATTTGGCGTTAGTTAGGTGACCAGGCGAGCATTAAGCGGATTTGTTGATCAGCTGATTGGGTCAACATCAGCATCTTTATTGATGAAAGAGGCAGTGAAGAAGGGGGTAAAAGAAGTGAAGGAACAAGAAAAAGGGAGAAAGAAGTTGTCGGAATAGGCTGCAAGGCGCGATTCTTTGAGTTCCCTTAATTAGCCTTAACATGAGCTGATCCGGGAACACACATAACGATTTTTTTAAAGTTTCCGGAAATGGTACTACTCCATTGCAATCTATCCCAATGCATTCCAGTCCAGTCCAGTCCATCCCATTTCATTCCATTCCAATTCATTTCATTCCAATCCGTCCCAGTCACCGCTGGCTATTAAATTAAATGATTTCCCCTTTCAGGCCTTCAGGCTACTATTGTCATCGATTAGAAACTTTGCTGTAACTTTAATTTCTCTTACAGTTGCGTAATTCAATTCCATTTTCATCTGAATAATCTAGTTAATTGATTGTTTTTTCTGTAATTCAAATGAATTTACTTTTTCGAAAAAAAAAACGTTTAACTATTCAGATAAGTTGAACGAATTAAGAAATAATATTTATTTCTATCTAGAATGACGGAAAAGATGAAAGGTAAAATTCCCTTTTATAAATTTTATCACTTTAATTATAAGTGCCCGTCCAGTAAATTAAATTCCCATAGGCAAACAAGCGCTCGGGAAAGGTGAAAGATCAAGAATAACGACTTTCTGTTGAAATGTTTTTTTTTTTTAATTTTGATTCAATAAATGAAAAATACTTAATAGATTTTTGCAAACATTATTGATTGATGATAATTACCATTATTGATTTCAAAAATATTGAAAAAAAACTTTTTTGAGAAGAAATGGCTCAGAAAAAATATTTCGTATTATAATTAATTGTTATATAAATGATTTTAATGAGTAAAGAAGTACCATTGCTAACTTCTTGTTACTAACGAAGATCATCATTGTTGATCAGAAATTATCAGTTCGTAATTTTAATTGGTATGGTTAAACGAGCGAGTAGTGAAGTAGTAGTTCAGAGAAAATAATCGTAACATTATATATTCCATTTTAATTCTTTGGCTAGTTTTAATTAAGTATTTAAGACCTAATGGGACAAATTAATTTACTCGCTAGCATTATTTGACAAATTCCGTCCAATAATTATTCAGAATTAATTTAATTTCAATATAATTAACATTGCTAAGAAGGGAAATGATGGATTGAAAACATGCATTCATTCACTTATGCCTCAGATAATTATATATTTCTCCTCAATTTTAATATACAATTCCGAATTTTAAATTAAGCTTTTGTTAAATAATAATTGAGGAATAATTTCATTGCAACTTTCATGGATAAGTTTGCCATTTTATTAGCTTTTGTTTTTTCCTGTGTTGAATATACTTTAAATCAATGTGTTGAATAAACTTTAAATCAATTTGTGCTTAAATAATTTCAACCTCGAGCTGATCGATTTGAATTGCTCCCCAGATGCGTCATCACCGACGATAGACCTAGGCAACGGGTCGGTTGGGCAAAGATAGCAGCATGAAGAATGAGATGCAACAGTTTCAAACACCTCGGCTCAACAATCTCCGATGATGGCCGTATAATAGAAGAAATCAACGCGAAGAATAGCTGCCGCATGGGCGAAATGGCAAAAAGTACAACGGGAGAGATAAGCAGATAATTGGTCGCCTTAAGACCAAATATACAGAGCTGTCATCCGTCCAGTGGCTGTATATGGAGCTCTGTGCTGGCCAAACGTGCATCTATGGAGGTGGACGTGCGGAGACATGCTCTACAGTAGCGTAGCGGACCCTGCAACCAAGTGGGAAAAGCGCTAAGGAAAGAAAGAACAGATCAATTTGAATTTCGAACTCATTTTCAAAATAGCAGGAAATGGAAATCGATAAATAATGAATGTCAAAATGAAACGATTTGAATTTCAAAACTTTTAAGGAAATGAGAAAAGTTTATTAATACTTTATGGCTGGGTGTATAAGTCTGGTCACTCCAAACCCCGTTTAGACTAAAAGGGCTCACTCCTAGCCAATAAGCAAACCCTTTTTTGCCTTAACAACCAGTCCTCATCAATTAATCAGTTCAATAGTGACATGTTTTGTCAATATCTCATTGACCTTTCAGTTCCAGTCGACCTTTGAAATTGCTTCATTCTAACAACGTTTGTTTGATTTTTGAACTTCGCATGACCTTTAACTTACCTTTGTATTACACTTTGAAGATGACAACCATTTCACACCTTTCCTTCTTTTCTTTTCCTTCAATTAATTAAAATAACAAAAATTATTTTTTCAAAAAATTTCCAAATTTTAAAAATTCGTGTTTATTTTAGAAATTTGTTTCAATCTGTTGTTCTTTTTCAGTTACAGTGATAAATATCATTTTAATTATTTTCCAATACAAATTTTTAATTTTGCAGGTGAAAAAGAAATTTGGAAAAGTGAGCCAAAAGAGAAAAGGAAATTCGACGAAAAATGAGAGAAATTGTTCATATTCAGACTGGCCAATGTGGTAATCAAATTGGTGCAAAGGTTTTGTAATTTAATTTTGAAATTTTGAAATTTTCTTTGAAAACAAAGTTATAAAAAATTTTCATATTTTCAATTAATGAAAGTTTTTTTCGTTTAATGAAATTTTGGCTTGTTGAGCTGATAAGGGAAATATAATTGATTGTGACCGATAAAGCAAAGATGAAATTCAATGGGAGAAATCTTGATAAGTTTTAGTTCTGGGAGGTAATATCAGATGAACATGGCATCAATCCATTTGGAGTTTACAACGGTGATTCCGATTTACAGCTTGAACGTATCAATGTTTACTACAACGAAGCCACCGGTAATCTTTTCTTCCTTTGGGTTACTGTAATTGGAATTATCACTAACTGAAAATATTGATTTCAATATAATTGATCGTCAATTTTGATTCAGTTCTTTAAATTGCCAATTTTAATTCGTATTCGGATGTGACCTCAACGAAAAGATTTACAAGTTTTCAAGTCTTAAATTTATTGCTCTAACATTTCAATAGATTTATTAAATAATTATTTCTGCCTTTTTAAACGAAGGAATTAATATTTTGACAATGGTAAATAGCAGGTGGCAAATATGTCCCGCGTGCATGTCTGGTTGATCTGGAACCTGGTACGATGGATTCCGTTCGTTCCGGACCATTTGGAAAACTTTTCCGTCCCGACAATTTCGTCTTTGGTTCTCTATTTTTGTTCTATACAGTTCCATAACTTATGAATTTGCTGAATTTTTAAAAATTTTTGATGAAATTTTAACGAATTCTAGAACAAACGCTTTACAAGGGTAATGATTTCAATATTTCCTTTCTGTCCTCAATGCATTGCTAAATTTGCTTTTTATTGTATTGTTGCATGAAACAATGAATATAATAGGGAGTCTTAAGGTCAAAGCGGTGCAGGCAATTGTTGGGCCAAAGGTCATTACACAGAAGGTGCTGAACTTGTGGACAATGTCCTTGACGTCGTACGCAAAGAAGCTGAATCTTGCGATTGTCTACAAGTAATACTCTTCACACAACAATCCACTGGGCTCTTTTATTAGCGAAAAATCAGTAATTGAAATTTGGCTCAATTTTTGAGCTAAATTTATTCTTCCGCATACGAGAATAATTACTAATTATTGAGGGCTTTCAAATGACACATTCACTTGGTGGTGGAACCGGTTCCGGAATGGGAACTTTGTTAATCTCAAAAATCCGAGAGGAATATCCTGATCGAATTATGAATACTTTTTCTGTTGTTCCATCGCCAAAAGTTTGTCATCCTTATATTCTTTGTAATTTTAATAACAAACCGATGAATTTCCAAAATTTTAAAAAGTCAATCTGTGTCATTACCCTGATCAAAAGCCACTTGTGACTTCTTGATAAAAGCGCAAAATTTTTCCAATTTAAGGTATCGGATACGGTAGTAGAGCCATACAATGCAACGTTGTCGGTACATCAGCTTGTTGAAAATACCGACGAAACATTTTGCATCGATAATGAGGCGTTGTACGATATTTGTTTCAGGTGAGAGGGGTATTTTCGAAGGATTTTCAAATTTACAAAAATTACTTTGCCATTGTGCGTGCATCCTTATCTTCCGCTGCAAGGATTCAAAAATTAATTGCAAAATTGCAATTATCAATTTACTTATTTTGTAAGACTTTGAATAATTTACCTAAATTTATATCAAAGGAAGGAACATATTTTTTTCATAAAATATCAATTCAGAACGCTGAAATTAACAACGCCAACATACGGCGACCTGAACCATTTGGTGTCAATGACAATGTCCGGTGTCACCACCTGTCTTCGATTTCCTGGCCAGGTTTCCTTTTGTAAATTGGCAGTAACAGAAACGTCCGAAATATTCTTATAAGTTAGTATTTATGCCAGCCAAATTTATTGAATCGTTGATATTTTCAGTTAAATGCTGATCTACGAAAATTAGCCGTAAATATGGTACCATTCCCACGTTTGCATTTCTTCATGCCCGGTTTTGCGCCACTTACGTCACGTGGCAGTCAACAGTATCGTTCATTAACAGTATCCGAGCTAACGCAACAAATGTTTGATGCAAAAAATATGATGGCTGCATGTGACCCGCGACATGGACGATATTTGACAGTGGCAGCTATCTTCCGCGGTAGGATGTCAATGAAGGTTCACTCTTGTCACTTCCACTTCCAATTAATCACAATTAATCATTCGACTGATTATATGAGCATGTGTGAAATGATCAAATGCATTTCAAAGAAATATTTGTCAACGTATTCATTTTAATCTTCTTGTTTTGATTTTAAAATTAAAGTTCTCGAAACAATTTAGTGCTTGAACGTGACATCATCACAGTTTGTTTATTTTTGAAAAATTTTGAAATCTCCAAATTGCTTACCTCTCATATATTCCAATGACATTTTTGACATAGTTCTAGAAAGTGAATGTACCTAGTGAAGTCATTAGTTGTCACAAACTTGCAGGAAGTCGATGAACAAATGTTGAATGTACAAAACAAAAACTCGTCGTATTTTGTTGAATGGATACCGAATAATGTGAAGACGGCTGTCTGTGATATTCCACCGAGAGGGATTCGTATGGCCGCAACATTCATTGGGAATTCCACCGCGATCCAGGAGTTATTCAAACGCGTCTCTGAGCAATTCACAGGTAAGACAATCCACCGTAGTCGAGGTGTTACCTGTAGGTGTAAGTAATGATGCTACGTTTTCATTCTTTATTAAAGTCATATTAAATGAATAAATATGCAAGTGCGTAATTTAAAAGTTTGAATTTCAGTCACATTCCTTACTTTCAATTAACTTCCACGTACTAACTTAGTACTAAAAGTTATGACTCTTGAAAAACTCAAATTTTTTCAGACTGAAAATTTTTTAAGAAAATCAGATTTAATAAATTTTTCAAAATTTAATCAATTTTAAGGAAATTACTTTATTAATGAAAGTAAAGCGTAAGTTGTTAAATTTAAATGAACTTAAAGGCATTGAAATTTCAAAAAAGTTTTTCTTTCAGCAATGTTTCGGCGAAAAGCATTCCTGCATTGGTATACTGGTGAAGGCATGGATGAGATGGAATTCACGGAATCAGAAAGTAATATGAATGATCTAATTTCCGAATATCAGCAGTACCAGGTTAATTTTACCAATGATTTACCAATCACATATGGAAATGAAAGTTTTCTCAATCATTTTTATTGATTTGTCGGGAAAAAGGTATGTTGTAAGTTTTTTGCAGGATGCAACAGCAGACGATGAAGTTGAATTTGATGAAGACAATGAAACTGAAATTGAATAATTCCTTTTCACATTTTGTAAAACAACTTTTCGAAAAAAAACCTTTTCAAGAACTTTTCTTCACTAAAATAATTTTTAATTCCAGAACTAATTACCAAAACGGTGAAATATTATTAAAAGCTAAGCACGAGGATAGTAGGTTACATGACGGAATACTTCAAAGTTTCATAATTAATGGATGATCCAGAAAGTTTTTGACTATTTTAATTAGAATTAAATTATCAGAATAAAATTATCAATCATATTTGCTCTTTCCTCATCATTTATCATAAATTTCTTCGATCATCGCACATTTTAATTTCAAAAGAAGGAATGACATTTTGGATCACATTATTATCACATTTTTTTCATTTAATTTAAATTCATTTCCTATCTTTTTCAAAGTTTCTTCTATTATCGATTGATTATTTTTTCGGATTAAATTAATTAATTCATCGGAACTATTTTGCCGAAATTAAAATTAATTGATAGAATTTTCCTTTCTTTTCAATAAATTACTGCTAGTTATTTTGTTTGTCAACAATGATAACTTTCTTTGTTCTTATGAATTCCATTGGAAATAATATATCAGTCTTTATTCTCAGTTCAATAGAACTTGCTTTCTTTTTCACATTATTATTTTATTAATTACTAATGTTTGCTTCAAACTCAATTTATACATTTTAAGTTCGAATTTGACTTAAATGAATAATACTGGTGCTTTTGTTGTGTTGAATAAATACTGATGATGATGATGATGTGTGATTGCAGTGCATACTGTACTACATTATTGATCGTTAACTTTCGCTGTGAAAGCATTAAACTTGACAATTGACAAAAGTCGATAATGGAGGTGACAGTTGCGAGGTAAATAGCAATTAGCAATTAAGCTTAACTAAAGATTCATGAATTATAGGAAATGAATATGTTGGTGAAAGTGAGGGAAATGTCAAGCTCGATCCCTTCTTTTTCAAATTTATCAGCCATTTCAGTTCCATTTTTTTGAAACATTCAATAGTAAACAGAAGAGCGCTAGGCTTGTTTCCTCTTCACCCTGTCTGTGCTACGTTGAGTATCATTAGGCTCCAACCGATATGTTTTTCTCTCCTTTCCTTCTATTCATCGGGACCGGAAAAGCAGACAAAGAGAAACATCGTGGAGAGAAAATGTCGTCAAAATACGACATCCCAGTTTAGCAGCACTTGTAGACATTGAAATGAAGTGGACTGCGATGGATAGATCGAGTATGACACAGCCATATCTAGGCCATAGCTTCATTGTTGGGCAATGCCTTTCTGAGGCTTTTTTCGCCAGACAGATGTTCTGTGATGTAGTAGGCGACAGGCCTACTCGAATCGTCCGATGCACCAAATCATTCAACATTGCCCATTTCGCAAGCGTCCAATTTCCAATTTCACTTCAAACAATAAAAGCCAAAGGAGCCAATCCCGACAGTCACTTTCCTCTCAGTTTCCGTTTCTCCTTAGTAACAATCCGTCTTTGCGTTCGTTTTCTTTTCATTTCCGTACTGTTCCGAACGTTTTGTTGAAGAGCTGATCGTTGTGTATCGCAGGAAATGCGCGAAATTGTTCACATTCAGGCTGGTCAATGTGGCAATCAAATTGGTTCGAAGGTTTATGCTTCTTGCATTTCGTTTCGTTTAAATTAGAAAATTTCATTTCCTTGGTAAATTGAAATACTTTAAAAAATTTTCTCCAATTCGAAATTTCAGTTTTGGGAAGTTATATCGGACGAGCATGGAATTGACCAATCGGGTCAGTATCATGGCGACAGTAATTTACAGCTGGAACGTATCAACGTTTACTACAATGAAGTACAAAAGAAACGCTATGTTCCAAGGTGAACTTTAGGTGCGAAAGGTCAACCACAACAATCGAGTGCGATCCGTAGAAGCACATGGCCACCCTTTCCTTTTTCCTTTTTTGTTTAAATTTGGAAACTTCAAACAGAAATGAAAAAAAAACTGATCGGTCGAGTTTTTCAGCAAGTTTCCTCCTTTCGACCCTTTTCACAACTTCTTGTCAGTTGCGTGAAAGAAGTTGCGTTTTTTAACCATTTATTGGCGAATAAGTTTGTCGAAAGGATTATTCAGCTTTTCTGGAAAAGTATCGAACAGAAAAATATTTTGTAAGAGTTGAAAGGCAAAATGCTGGATGAAAATATGACAGTGAGTGGAGAGAAGGTCAGAAGTCATTCGCGAAAAGATTCTGAAGAGCTTCTTGAAATCTAAAATGGTAGTGATAAGAAGAACTACAAGGAGTCTTTGAATCATTCTTCATTAAATATGTTTGATGAAAGAATCGGCACTTTCTAGAATCCACTTAACCAAGGATTCCCTGACGGATAGATTGTGTTGTTTCTCGTGTAACTCTGAGCAATAATGCGAGGTCGAGAATAACCCCAGTTTGTCGATATGAAGCAAAGATCAGATAGCACACTAATTAATGTTAAATTAAATTTAATACCTTACAGAATTCCTTTTTGTTTGCATAATGATACCTCGAAATGACGTATGAAATAAGCCAACAGGATTCATCTTCGGCTTTGCCTTGTAGTCTCTGTTTGAAATGAAAAATCGAAAATATTTTTTGATCTCGCAAAGGTTGAAAATCATTCGTTTAATGGGAAAGTATAAGCTTTATAAGTTTATCAAATGGGTGATAGAAAGTCGCTGAGGTATGTCAGAAAAATCAAATTATTGTGAAAATAATTAGCCGGATGAACATTTCCGGAATTCACTATAATAGCAAAATTCGCTGGAAAAAGTTTTTGCTTTTTTTGCTTAAAATTCAACCAAAATTTTAGAGCAATTTTGGTTGATCTGGAACCAGGCACAATGGATAGCGTGCGAGCCAGTTCTTTTGGACAACTCTTTCGACCCGACAATTTCGTTTTCGGTAAAAATTTCATTCACTGAGGAAAACATGAATTATGAAAATTTTCAAATTTTCTTCCAAAAATTTTTTGCAAATATTTCAATTATCATGTTATTTTTGATTTTTTTTCAAACCATTAAATTAAATTTTTTTATTTCCAAAAAGAAATTGTTGCTGTTGTTTTTTTTTAATCAACAATTACCAAAAATTTTGCAGGTCAAAGTGGAGCTGGTAATAATTGGGCCAAAGGTCATTACACAGAAGGAGCAGAATTAGTTGATAGTGTGCTAGACGTGATTCGTAAGGAAGCTGAGGCGTGTGATTGTTTACAGGTACTCATCTATAATAAGAAATTACCTCTGTTGCATGGATTAATTTTGAAATCAACATAAAATTATTTTGTTAAATAAAATTTTAACCAGGAAAAATTTCTAAATTTTGAGTTATTGCCAAGATATTCAGCTATCGTATCTTTTATTTCAGGGTTTTCAATTTACTCATTCACTGGGTGGCGGAACCGGTTCCGGCATGGGTACACTGCTAATATCGAAAATTCGTGAGGAATATCCGGACCGGATTATGACCACTTTCTCCGTCGTCCCTTCTCCAAAGGTATACAAAAGGTTAAAAAAAAAAAAAACAGAGTTTCAGTTGCTAATTAATTTGACTATTAATCATTATATCTCAACAACATTGTGAATTTGAAATAAAACACTGAAAACAGAGTTTCAGTTACCAAAAGTTTTTAATTGTTTATAAGACTTGTTGAATAACATCTGTATCGATCGTGAGCGGTCGATTTCCGACGACAGACCTTAGCGACGGGTCGGTCGGGCAAATCTAGACGCAGTCGCTTGAATGCTAGGGCGTACTCCAACGATGACATGCATGGACAAGACCTGGTGGTATATGCGAATGATGATGAGCAAGGGTTTCTGGCTTATGGACGAAGCACAGAACCGTGACGTGAAGACGACACTCCCTAGTAACGGACCCTACAACCATGTGGGACAAACGC
>JABVXS010001720.1:0-12410 GCA_013365335.1 Madathamugadia hiepei | reverse complement strand
TGAACATGTTAGAACTTATATTTGGAATTATTTCAAGCTGCAACAGCTTCAGTATTGTCTCGAACACCTACACGGGTGATTCCCTTATTGCCCTATCGATGACATTCGTTATTTTGAAGTGAAGTTGAAACGAATTTGTTTCTATACAGGCATGCGAGACATTAATTTTTCTTTTATTCTGATATAAACGAGAAAAAAAATGCAATTACAAAGGTCATCGGTCTAAATCAGTGTTAATAATAATCACGACGAAGGCCTGGTAAAACTATAAGAATGAAGTGTAACCGTGGTATCAATGTGTTATGACAAACAATGAAAGGAAGAGAAAGCAAGGCTGACGAATAAATGCTATATGTCATAAATTACCCACGGATCTATGCTAAATATTGATGAAGAAATTGAAATCTCCATTAAACTATCATGATTAAATACTACGAATCGAAATTGTCATCACAATTCTCATACCTAAAGAAAAACTGACATAAACTATGAATTCACTGGATAATAATTGTATCACGAATTTCAACAATCATTTTCAATACTATAATCACACAAAATAGATTTATTGAAAAATCCAAAAAACTAATTTAATTAAAAATTTCGTTGAAAAGCTAAGAATAATGATTAGCCTGAGCGAATATTCCATTTTTATACTTTTCCTCCTTTTTTTAAAAGAAATCGAAATTTTTCGGACAGAAGCGGAATGTTAAAATTCATTAAAATTTTTAATTAAATTTCATGAAAATAAATTAAATTTGAATTGAATTTCAAGAAAATATAAAAAATATTTTTCTCAATACATACCACATCATCAAAAGATTTTAGCTTATTTTATAAATACAAAAAAAAGCTTGTGGAACAGCGTACAGTGTATGTGGGGAAAAAAGGTCAAACTAATTTAGAATGACCTCTGAAGATATGCTGCTAACATTGAACATTCTTTGTTATAATTTTCTTTTATTTTTTCGTATACAACAAAAAAAAAGAATTGCAATTCTCCTTCGACTAGTTTTCATTTCCCTTCTCCAACATTCATTCACTATTGTTGCATACTATTTTCAGCGTTCCTTTTTCGTTAAGTTCTCCGAAACTGCTGAAAGAAAATATATTTCAAATCTTCTCTAATTACTGAATTAATTAAAACTGGCTAAAACAGAATTCCACCATACAGTTGAAACTTTTTATCCCAATAATTTATGATTTTTTGGAATTTATTTCTTACATTTAAAATAATTTTTGGTGAAAAAAAATGAGTAAAATTATCATAAACTTTCACAATTTCACAAATCTTAAGAAAGATTAGCTATGTCAATAGATTAGATAAAATTTTGCCTTACAATCCAAAAATGATTAATTAAAACTAATGAAATTTCATCTTATAATTAAAAGCAATTAAAATGAATTTCCTGTTAAGGTCAATAGTTCATTCATTTATTCATTCATTCAAACAAATCCTTTCTTTTTCATTTTCCCGTGTTAATTTCGATCATACGGTATTGTTTGTTAATGTAAAAAGTTTTTAAAACGAAACAATCTTTTATGGCATCACAGGTTAATGGAACTTCCGGCCAAATTATCATCATAAATATTTCAACCGTCACCAAAACCTCTCTGGTATCTCTCGGCAATTTCCTAGTGTGCAATGAATCCTTCCGATTTCAGTAATCCACAACATTCCTTGTCCGATAATAGATCGTCGACACCTTGGTTCTTTCTTCCTCATTAAACAAACATTTTGTACAACGATTGAAGGTAATTTAATTGAAATATCGTTTTGAAAGCATTCATGAACCCTTCACCATTTCGAAATTTAAATATGCAAAGAATCAATCAATCAATCAATCAATGTCACCCATTATTTTCAAAATATTCCTTCTTGTTTAGAAACACAAGTTTGTTCACTGTTAGTATTTTGGTTATTTGGAAAAATTTATTCAAAAAAGAAATTCATTTTGTTAGCCAAAATTCATGAATTAAATCAAAAGAAAAAACCATGCATTCCATGTGAAAATTTTTAATTTGTAGCGATAATTTCGAAGAGTAAATTAGAAAAAATAATTAATTTACTACAAATTTAACCACTAAATAATAATAATAATGATAATCATAAATTATTATTAAAACAAAAAAAGAAAAACAATAACAATGAAAGTATGAAATTCAGTGACTCCACTTGCCGTTAAACATCAATTTCTAAAGAAACCGAATTAATTACTCATCAGAGAGACAGAGAGAGACAGAGAGAGAGAGAGAGAGAGAGAGAGGAATTTCTTGATCAAATCCACACTTTGTTTCATTGACCTTCCTCCAAACTCCCATCTTTTCCCATTTATTATTCAAAATTATAATTTTTCATCTCAAAAATTATGCTACATCATAAAGTAAGACTACGCTTCTCGTCTAACACCTTTGTTGGTAGTTCACTGCAAAGATTGATATGCAATACTTCCGTTGGTAATTTCATTTAGAATCTCTGGAATTACAAAGATTTTCACCTAAATATTTTCAAGTGTCAAGAACGATGAATAATAAAAGAAGAGAATCATCTTCTAAAATAAAAACATCAGATGGCACGTTCAACAATAATTCCAGCTAGATTTCATTTTCAGATCAACCTGAAATTCCAGTCACTTCAATTCAACAACAATAACAGTATAATTTTTATGCTTGTTTCATTTGTATCCTAATTATCAGATAAATCGACATTGTTGTGTTACTATGGAACTGTCTAGCACCAAAACCAACAAATCAATTCCCACGTAAAAAAAAGGAATACAACAGAAGCATTTGCTCGGTTTAAATAAGTGGGAATTGGCCAATATTTAAAAAAAATAATTAAAATGAAATACAACCAAAAAACAGAACAGAAGTGAAGAGCACTTTTAAACATAGAGATGGAAACAAGTTATAATTTACTCACTTGAAAACCAATGCTTTCAGATTATTTTCTTTTGCGGTGATAATGCAAGGTACAAGAAAGCTGAGCAGAATGATTCGGAGCGAGAGGACGGAGGATTTAAAAGGTGCAACTAAGGAACAGCATGAAAAAGATGTAACGAATGATTAACTAATTTTCGAAAAATATTGGCATAGCATCGAAAAAAACAAAAACTATCACATTCGGATAATTTATTTCTTTTTAAATAATCTAATTAATACTTTAAAATCTACTGAGAAGACAAGTGAGAGAGATGAAAAATCGAGCAAGCTTCAGCAGGCTGTCCTTAATTTATCGGTGAAATATCCACACGATTAAAACAGGGAAAAAACTAATTTATCATAATTCACCAGGCGAATGTAAATGAAAACTGCTTCTTTTCGATGAAAGATCGTTACCAATAGCATGCATTAGTTGTGGCAGATACGGTTTCACAAGCCAATAAAAGTAACCAACACAAACCCCGGTTAGCATAACAAGAGTAAGCAAAGTATGTGACACTTGTTTTTTGGTTGGCTTTTCAGAATCACCAGTACGGCTAATTGCCTCACCATCAATGTAATTTCGAGTGATGAATTTGAGTACTTCATCCAGAAGAATAACAGGCACTGAAATTTTCACCACTGCAAACCATTCCGCTACAGTGAGTGGTGTTATCTGGAAGATCGTTGCCAAGATTTCCACATATAGGATTACGAAATGTAATGACAGAGAAAGAGCTATCGATGACAACAGCCACACGTTTTTCCAAGGTGGCATTACCAAAAGCGATTGGTTTTCCGACAAACTGGAAAATATATGTTTAAACCGTGACTGGATATTTCAGTTTGCCTTTTTAAAATATAGAAAGCTGAGAAAAAATTTTAATGGAAAATAGAAATCCAATACTTATTATACAAAGGATGAAAAAGAAACTAAGGTAACTCACAATGTTTTTTCGAACTTTATTTCAATGGAAATAGAATCAAAATTTGCGTGAATTGATAAAACTTGATTATTGATTCAATTATACCAAAAATTCAACTTTATGAAACGTAGAAAAAAAGAAAAACCTATTTAATGCATTAAGCATTTCAATTGTAACTAAGACAGAAAGTGCCATTGCATTTGGATGAGCATCTTCAAAAACGGCACAATCAAGATCGACAAAGTTCTCCGGTTCAATTTCGCATCGCATCCAATGTGTCAATTGGTAATAAGTTATCTGTGGGCCATCTTCATACAACAAGAACCACCACATAGCTGCTCCAACAGTTGCTATTCCAACATATGCTAAAAAGTAAAAGTTAACGGATGTGGATAAGAAATACACTGACAGTTTCCGACAACAAAATTTTAATCCTAGTGCAGATTTAAAAAATTACATACTGGACAAATACAGGGACATCTAAACAGGATCATAACCAATGCAGTGAGTAGAAGTTTGTTTCTAGATTCTTCGATGCTGCACAAGATTAATGTCCCGCCCCGGTATGCCAACATACAAGCCTTTTTAATGAATGTTTTCGAAATGATAGTGAAAATTTACTTCCAACTGCCATATAACGGAAGAAAAGCCATTTGGAGATTAGCGATTCTCCAGCAGAACGTGGTGGTCGAGTCATAATATCCAGATCCGGAGGATTAAAACCCAAAGCAGTAGCTGGAAGACCGTCGGTGACCAAGTTTACCCACAACAGCTGCACGGGAATCAATGCTTCAGGTATACCTAATGCTGCCACCAGGAAAATCGACACAACCTTAAAAGACTTATTTATTTAGTAATAGATTCAAACCATCTGCTCTTCATAATATTGATCTTTAGACTACACTCCATTAGTCAACAAGCTTGTCTAAAGACTAATAAGCTATCAACTGGTTACACCACCAATCCAATTTTTTTAACTTTGCAGCGTTCATTATCTCAAATTATTATAAATCCCAAAGCAATGACAAAGAAACTACGATCACTGCGAAAGAAAAAATTTTTGAAAATTATGAAAAAAAATTATGGAAAAAATTTTCAAATTTTTATTTTCCAGATATTTGAGATATAATGATTCAGATTAATACAATTCAATCCTATTAAAATTGTTCTTTTTCTTAGCGTTTGTCTCAGGTGGTTGTAGGGTCCGATATTGTGGGGCAAGGTCTCCACGTCACAGTTCCGTTCTTCGTCCCAGAAACCCTTGCTCATGACTCGAATATACCAGGTCCTGTCCATTCTCGTCTTCATTGGAATACGCCCTAGCATTCATGCGAATGCGACTACATTTACCCGGCCGACCAGTCGCTAAGTCTGTCATCGAGAACCGACCGCTTACGATCGATACAAATAATGAAATTGTTATGGATTTTAAACTAGGCGACACTGCAACTTGTGACTAGGTAAAACTCAGCAAAACTGATATGATATAGAACAATAATGATATCGATATTTCGAGTGAAAAAAACGTTCAAAACCTCGCCAATATTTGATGAGATAAGATAACGAATAAACTGCTTCATGTTATTGTAAATGGCTCGCCCTTCCTCAACTGCAGCGACAATACTCGCAAAATTATCATCAGCTAAAACCATTTCTGATGCCGACTTTGCAACTGCTGTTCCTGAACCCATAGCAATGCCTGAAAAAAAATAGTGATGGACCGTTACAAAATGGGTAACAATGAAACAAGGAGGAAACAAATTTTCAAAATGATATCATGCTATACTTACCAGAACATCGGATTAATATATCTGAGCAAAGCCAAGAGAATGAATTTAACTTAATGAGTTTTAAAAATAGAAGCTCGCTTAAATAAAACGATAGTCACGATAATGTTGTAAAGCAAGTGTCTTCGTAGCCATAAAGTTGATAAGAGATCACAACATCATCATCTTTAGAATTTATAATCCATTTCAGATAATATATGAACATTACAGATGGCATAGCTGTGGAGCCCCAGTATTAAACCAATCAGACCTAATCACGTTAGTCACGGTAATATCCATACGGTGTTCTAAACTTGCTTCGTCTATCACACTATATTTCGACCATTCCCTTAAGCGGTGTATTTAACACTGCTAAGCAAATAAAAAAAATCTCGAATAGATAATGTAAACGACATGAAAAATCACGTGAAGCAGCACTTTCAATTTTTATGGGTTTCACACAAGCTGTTAATACCATACCGATTTCGGCTTTCTTCAATGCCGGTGCATCGTTTACACCATCACCGGTCATTGCAGTAATTTCGCCATGCGACTGAAGGAATTCAACAATTTTGGATTTATGAGCAGGTTCAACACGTGCAAAAAGTTTCGCTCGTCGACAAGCATCGCTTTGTTGTTCTGGTGGTAAATCATCGAACTCTCGTCCAGTAAATGCCTTACCTACAACTGCTTCCGTATTAAATCTTAATTGCAATGAAATCAATTTTTTTTTTGTTATCAAAACGTTTATAGAAATACCACTCATCAATTCAACGATATACCATAATTTTCTTGATAGTACAATGAATCACACAAGATCATGATTATTAACAATATAAATCTGGAAATTGTTTTCCCTCCAATCCAAAGATCATTTTCAAGTGATAAATCACGGTTTTCATAAATGTAATTAAAAATTAATCATGATTATAATTACCTGTCGAATCCTCATCCTCAGCAAAAAGTCCAATACGGCGACCGATAGCTTCCGCAGTGTTTTTATTATCACCGGTGATCATGATAACTCGAATTCCGGCCATACGGCATTCTTTAATTGAGGTGATCACTTCAGTTCGTGGAGGATCAAGCATACCGACAACACCCACAAATGTTATATCCTTTTCGTAATGTGCAAATTGTGTCGGGTCATCCATATTCATACTAGAAAACAGAAATCATTAAATAAAAATCAAAAACTATTATACAACTTAAAAATGTACATACTTAGTTTTAAAAAGTAACCTATTTAGAACAGCAAAAAATTCTAATTCTGCATTAAAATGATACCGCCATTTTTTTTCTTTCAAAAATATTAATAGATTACGTGCAAGGATCTATCGGACTATCGATTGTTCCCAAAGCTAAACATCGCAAAGTATCACGTCCGCTACCGTACTGAGTGCACTGATCAACAATTTTTTGTGTTATCTTAGGTGTTAATGGTATTCGCTGTCCATTAACCCTAACGTGAGTGCAACGATTCAACACACCTGCAAATGAAAAAGGCTTATTGTCTTTTAACTGGTGCATAATAGTTGAAGGATCTATAAAAGCATCTATAAATAAAATTCAAGCCTTTCATTGCTAAATCATTCACATAAAGCAACATTAAATGCGAAGAAAACTGCTTTATACCCATTTTACCCTATCCCAAGAGATCTAATCCTTCTTCAAACCAGAGTAAATCTATATTTGTCTTTACCCAGTATTCTACCACAGCATATTCACTATATTATACTTCTATAATACTAGCCCTTCTATTTATACAAATACAGAGTGTGAGACGCCCTTGCAACATAACTACCATCATTTAATGGAATTAAAACAAATGTGGTATATTCATGTTCCGGCTTTTAAAGCAAAGTTATCTGCAATTCCAACAACTAGAATCTCTTTGAAATTGAAAAGAGCTTGAGAATTTTGCAGAAAAATTGTAAACGCATAACCTTCTGGTGCTCCCTTCACAAACATTTTCGCATTAGATCCACCGGATGATGGTCTACAAAATGCGCTCATACTTTTTCGATCACGTGAAAATTCCAAAGTGAATTCCTTATTCCACTTTTGTTGAACCACACGATTGCAAATATTTCCTAGATCACGGGGTGATAAGTTTGCCTTACTTGTCCCATATACATTCATTTTCTCGCACAAGACGACCAG
Organism: Madathamugadia hiepei; assembly: GCA_013365335.1. Lineage (NCBI taxonomy): Eukaryota > Metazoa > Nematoda > Chromadorea > Rhabditida > Onchocercidae > Madathamugadia > Madathamugadia hiepei. Next base: position 4,636 of record JABVXS010001720.1, on the reverse strand, counting down.
TGCTGTTTCTGTTGCTTCACCAACTTTCTCGTACACATGTTTTGCCTGAAAAAAAATTCAAGGCAGATATTTCTCAAATTTAAAAAATCACCAAGTTTTTCAATTTCCTTCAAAGCAATTTGTTAAATCACTGCAGAGACAAAAACTATACCCAATATTATAAATGGAAATGAAAACCATAGTAATTCCTGATTTCGGTTAAGGGAAATTGAACTTGTTTCGTACTTCGTTATAATCAACAGCAGAATCGTTGCACATCGCACAAATAGTCGCCAATTCCGTTAAAGCTTCAAATTCACCACTTGCACAATTTACTGGTCTTCCACGATGAAATACCTGAAAATATAGTACCTTTCCATTCTAATATAGAAATATATTTCTAGAAAAATTAAAATATTATATCCATTTTTTGTTGATCGTGCTATTTAAGCAAAAAAATTCAATTAATTTAAATAAATAATAAATGTTTAAAACCAAAAAACAGAGAGAGAGGAAAAGAGAGCAAGAAAATTTCTAGCGTAATGGTACGAAAACTCTTATCCGTCAAAGAAGCAGCAAATACATTGTCAAAACTAAATATATTCAAACTTTCCTGCGCGGATTTTCTTTAATTAAATAATGAATGAATCAGTTACATATGCAAATAAAATGCTAAATAAGAAATTTACATGTAGTAAATCAAGAAGTTACCTGTCCAGAAGGCTCATAAGTTGACCCGTTAACAGTAAATTCGAAGAAATCAATATCGTCTCCAATTACTTTGTTAGCAACAAACATTTTCGAAACGCTCATTTGATTTGTAGTAAGTGTTCCGGTTTTATCGGAGCAGATAACAGAAGTACAACCCAAAGTTTCCACTGATGGTAACGAACGTACAATAGCGTTTTTCTTAGCCATCCTACGTGTACCCAACGCTAAGCAAGTAGTAATAACAGCAGGGAGACCTGTAAAAAAGTGTGATTTATTTAATTTCAATATGCTCGAAACTCCAAAGATCCCTGAAAAAAAAACAGACATAAATTATTCGATATTATTTTCAAAGATCTAAAACAATGTTTAATTCTTATCACAAATTATCGAATTCGACAAAAAACGTTTCATTTCTTTATGTCTTCAAGTTCATCAAATGAAAGTAACCCAACCCTCTGGAATTGCAGCAACAGCAAGTGCAACAGCGATCTTAAAGTAATAAATGGCACCCTTGATCCATGAACCACCATGCGCAGGATCATTGAAGTGACCGATGTTTATCGCCCATACAGCCACACAGATAATTGAAATGACCTGCAAGATTTTTTTCACTAAAAAATAAGAAATTGATGCACAAGAATGAGAAGAAATCCAGTCCATAAATAAATGATGATCAAACAAAAAAGGGTAAAATTTGATTTAGATCCAGAAAAACGATTGAAAACAAATGAAATAATACTTTGGACAACTGTTCACCGAACTCATCAAGCTTTTGTTGCAATGGTGTACGGTCTGTTTCAGTTTCAACCATTTCAGTACGAATTTTACCAATTTCCGTATTTAAACCAATGCCCAAAACAACAGCACGAGCCTAAAAATATCGATATGATCTCTGCACATTTCCAGCAATGAAGAGTTCAATTATCCAGATATATCGACCTCATGCATTTGCCAAAAACTCCAAACATTATACCTTTCCAGCAGCAACATTTGTTCCGGAAAAAAGACAATTTTTTTTATCCTGATTAACAGCCCTTGGATCAGGTACGCTATCCGTATGCTTAATTACAGAAACCGATTCACCAGTAAGAATTGATTGGTCAATTCGCAGAGTCGTTGAGAAAATTTTTATCAGTCTTAGATCTGCAGGGATTTTATCGCCCACTGAAATTATGAAGATAAAAATCTCTAGCAAAAACAAGTACATTAAACAGAAGTATTTTCGCAACTGTGAAGTAGCTTATTTTTTAAATTAAAATGGTTTATTCTCGATCCAAGAAAAAGCATAGAATGTTTATTCAAAAAAATCTGAAAGAAATTTCCCTAGAAGGTACCTGAAACCTCAACAATATCACCGGGCACAAGTTCATTGGCCCGAATCATTTGAACGCCGTGTTTTCCTTCACGTAAAACTTTTGCCATTTCTGGTTCGTACTCTTTGAGAGCTTCTATAGCACTTTCGGCATTCCTCTCCTAAAGCAAATGATTTGCACTAAGAAAAAATAATATTACTATTTACGTAGACATTACCTGATGATTCTAGCGATAGTCACAAAGGTAAAGCAACATGTCCCTCTACTTCCCTTCGATGACAACATCCCAAAAAAAAACTGTACATATCTCACTTTCACCATTTTTCTAACAGTAAATATTCAATGTGCTAGTTTCGGTAGAAAAAAAAAATAAAATTTCTCTCGAGACGTGAATGCTCTCGATAGTGTGCTTAAGTATGGAGATATTCTTTACATCTGTGAATTTTGCGAGCTTTACTGCTCAAAAGACATTGCTAAATTCACTTTTTTCCATGTAGAAAGATGATTCAATCCACAAATAACTAAGCGAATGATAACTCACTTGCCAAACACCGACCGTTGCATTTGCTATCAAGATAAGCAAAATTACGAAAGGTTCAACGAAAGCAGTAACTGCTGACGTTTGATCATCGTGCTCTTCAAATAAGGCCAGCACCTTGAAAATCACAAATAAAAGAGAAAGCAAAAGTAGAAAAAATACTTTGAAATGCTTGAAGTTCCAAAATTGAAAAAACTAATAAGATGTTTCAAAAATATCCAAAAATTTTTACTTACAAATGAGATGATGGCAGCAAGAAGTAAAATTTTAACAAGGAGATCGTCGAATTGTTCCAGTATTAATTCCCATAATTTCTTTCCTTCTTCGGCTGGCAATTCTAAAGTTTTAAAAAATTCTATTAGTTCGAAATTTACATATTTTTCTAGCATTTAACAAATCTTCTGAAATATTTTACAATTCTCGATAGTTTTTTCTTTGTAATCACTGGAGAGAATATTTTAAGCGAATATCGGAATATATTTACAGCCACCACCTAAGATACGGTAAGATATCGCCACCATGCAGTGTGCGATTCGTAGTGTTGAGATATTTCATAATAAGTGCTAAAAACGCCAAAAAATGAAAAAAACACACCGTTGGTACCATATTTTTCTCTGTTTTGAAGGACTTGTCTTTCGGAAAGGCCAACGTCACCATTTACATTGAAATACTGCAATACCTCAGCAGCTGATTTCGTGTGGGCGCCCTCCATATCTGTTCCTACTGTTTAGTACTATATCGCCCTGAAAAGAAAATGAAACAAAAATTATGGATATTTTACAAATGTAGCTAATGCATAAAAAATCAGCGCGAAAGTCATACACGTTAACATCGAGTATACCAAAAATCCCATCGGTTAACCTATGTATAAAAGTTAGATTAAAACCGCAAGGAATAATAACACCTAAATTTTCCTCACAGATTAATATCAAGTTTGTTAATCGTTCATTTTAGTCTTAGGCTTTACAAGAATTCTATGGTTGTTATTGTAATATCAATTTAATACACTTAACCAGAATGATCTAAATCATTACAAAAAAAAGTGAAAAAGACATAAGCATAAAAAAATTAACCACAATGTAAAGTTCAAATATAATATAATTTTGCTGCTCATTTCATGTACCAGCAAATAACAGACCATCCAGCAAAATTTAAATTATAGCATTAAATAAAATTGTTTTTTTTAGATCAGAAGAACCAACTCAAACCTGCTTTTTTGATTTTTTCAAACTGAGTCTTAAAAGCAATAAAAGAAAAGTAAGTAATGAGAATTTGGATGTTGCATTAAAAAATTACTTTACTGAGAATCCCGTAGCAAATCAATGCGCCTCCCCAATAACAAAATAAATAAGCAAAGAAATTTGAAATTCCACAAAAGAACATATTTGTTCTCATGCTTAATAGCTTCGTTACTGCATCCTCAGCCATAGCCCACAATCAAAAAGTGAAGTAATAGAAGTACAAGAGAAGTGTCAATAACCTCTTGAAATTATTTTGGACTTATTTCATATTTCAATTTAACTTAATTCAAAAATCTTGAAGGAAAGAAAATCGGTAAATTCAAAACAAAACTGTGAACTAATCTTTAAACTTCACAGAGGAACATTTTATTTCATCCCATGCTAATTTACATGTCCTTAATCTGTATTTAAAGCTCATTTTAAAATTTCAGTTTAACTAAATGCAAAATTTTCACTATCTTTTCTTGAAAAGAAAACGTCTTGAATATTCCTGACTTGTAAGGAGCGAAAACTGAAGCAAGCTGAACGTTAATTAAATCAAAAAAAATGATCGTTCATTTTTTTGGGTTTGTGAGCGGTCGGTTCTCAACAGAGCTCTATTGTTGATCTCTTTGACCTTTTATTATTGAATTTAATTAACGATAAAAGCGTCTGCAGCAGGGTGTTGTTGTCGTAAATTAATCACTACTGCGCGGAAGAAAAAAATGGCAAACTACTTCTGTACCTGCCAAGAAAATTTGATGGATGAAAGAAATCTAGAGAAGAGGAGGGTAAGTGTATTTCGAAATCGGAATGCACTAGTAAAGCGACATCAGCGATACCTTCTTTCTTTTTCATTATCCCTAAAGGAATCG
>JABVXS010001719.1:0-12426 GCA_013365335.1 Madathamugadia hiepei | reverse complement strand
AGCCAGAAACCCTTGCTCATCCCGATTCGCATATACCACCACCAGGTCTTGTCCATGCACGTCATCGTTGGAGTCCACCCTAGCATTCATGCCACTGCGACTAGATTTACCCGACCGACCGTCGCTCTGTCGTAGAGAAATTTTAGTTGTTCGTATTATAATTAATACACTTAATTATTTTGAACATTTCAACTTCAATATTGGTAATATTGATTATTACATTTGCGGTATCAAATTTCCAGCATTATTTTGAAATTGTGCTTTTACATATAATTTGTTTTTCCAGTTTGATCAGATTATTGCAATCGATCTTTAGCCTAGAAATAAAACGAAATGTTTTTTTTTTAAATTAAAATTAAGTGATAATGAATGGCATGTGTTGGAAAATTCCAGGTGATAGTACTGTAGTCATTCTATTCATTGATTTTTAAAACTCAATCGTTAAATCATTTTTGTATATAAAACCCATTCAGTATTAAGCAATTCAGGAAATTTTCACAGAAATCGCTTAAATGAAAAGTAATCAGTGAATTTAAAAATTATCAAATCAGAGTTATACAAAGAGAGTTTTACCACGGACAGTTTAGCTCCATAAAACACTAACTTTGTTGCAGCAATTATTTGTGATTTTGTTATTATTATAGTAATTGTTACTTTTGGTATCACAATTGTCCATTTTCAGAACACTAAAGTTCAATCAATTGAACTGATGATCAACTGTGCTCAGTTATTATTGTAGCAATAATAATTGTTATTAGTGACCATTATTATACTGCCACTCTTAGCGCTGCTGTAAATGATGAGATTATCCACCTGATAGTGATAAAATGAAAATAGGCTGATAGCGGTGATAATTGATGGTCTGCACTGAATCAAATTCATCCATTTAGGCAACTGTTAATGATTGGTTAAAACCGTAATGAATGATAAGTATGACAATGAACGATAAGTGTGACAATAAACGATAAGTGTGACAATAAATGATAAGTGTGACAATGAATGGTAAGTGTGACAATAAATGATAAGTGTGATAGTAAATGACTAATTAATCAGTAAATCATAGTTTTAAAATTAATTTGGAATGAAAAAAGCGATGGAAAAAACTGAATCATCCTTATAATTATTAAAATTTGGAAAAAACGTTAAATTATTTGAAAAATTTATTCCAAATCTTGAATTTCTTTCGCACTTGTTTTATTTGCTTTATTAATAATTTGAACACTCTTAAAGATAAGTTGCAGAAGCATTAATTGTTCTTTGTTATCCATCTATTTGCAATGGCGTCTTTTTCCGGACGTCCAATTTCTCTTTTAATTTCCTCCTTTTTCTCTCGTTGTCTGTCTCTCCCTCTCGCTCGATCTATCTCTCTCTAAGGCCTTCACTCATTTAACATTTACCTCCCATTAATGACAAAAAATTATTTGCAATGGATCTTTCTTTTTCTAGTCATTATTCTATTTTGATTATTATTTTAATTTTTTTCTTAAACTAAAACTTTTTTTAAAAGGCAAATTTTTTCAGCGCAAATATATCGCGAAGCATTTGGTTATTTCATTTAATTCAGCCAATTAAAAAATTAAAACTGTAAAAGAGCGAATAGGAATAATACAATACAAATATATCAAATGGTTTTGTCGAGATGACCATTACAATCAAAAAATATTGATGTTTTGAAACAATTCAGTTAATTTAACCAGATTTAGCCTTAACTCTAATATTTCTTCATTATTGTAACCAGGAGGAAAAGTTATACATTACTGGCTGCACCAATTCATTTCCATTATGATATAGATTGATTAAAACATTTCCAGTTATTGCTAGTTAAAATCGTCCCAAGCCTTATACTTTTAAAGCTCCAGCGCTTCAGTCTTCCCAATATCTTCCAGAAATTTGAGATTTAGAACTCAGTCCTTCACTTTGTTCTCTGTTTAATTCTACAAATACTCACAAAAATTCAAATGCGCTCAATTCGGGCTGAGAACTGTTCAAAAAAATTTCACTTTGAGCTTTAAACTAATTAGCTTACTCGCAAACATGTGGGTTTGCACCGGATAACGGAACAGCTACTTTCAGCGGATTCTGTTATCATTTTAAATGTTATTTAATTAATTGAGCTAACACTTGCAACAAAGAAAGCGCTGAACGAAGAATCTTTGCTTGTTCCTTTTTTCTGAATCTACTGTCCGGGGACTTTTTCTTTCAAATAAAAGCTTTTTTTATCAATTCAGCAGTATGAATTTCAATTCCATAATTAACGCTATTTAAAAGCCATCGAATAGCCGGCCAGTCTCATATCCATCACTTAGTTTATGAAAATAGAAAGAAACAGGAAATATGAATGGAAACTGTAGAATCAATTTTCTAAATGGAATCTGAAAAACAGAAAATGAAAACTTTCTTCTTTATTCAAATTGGATTTCAAGGAACAAATTCCTAAGTGAAATACGAAAATTTTGAAATAAAATTACTTCAAAATCATTCATACTTGAATATGATGAGATACCAAAGCAAGAAAGACAGGTGGAGCAGGGGGAGAGAAGAAAAAAGAAAAAATTAAGAATGAAATACATCTTTGAAGTCACTGACCGCTTCTTTCTCAGTCTTATTATCTCAGTGCCGTTCACGTTAATCACCATAATGCTTCCTTGAAAAGAAGGTGACAGTGAGGTAGAGAGACAAAGAGGTGACAGAGAGGGGATAGGCTGAAGTCACGCCTTGTGTCATCCCGTCGCTTACCTTACCGATGATACCGTTTCCATGGGAATATTCAACAAGGAAGATTGGTGAAGTTTACCGTTTTTATCACCGCTTTATTCACTGGAAGGATGTGTTAATGTCATGAATACAAACTGCTAAATGTGACAATTCAGTGCAATTCTGTTTGTTTACTTTTGTCTTTCATCAGAAAAATTATTTTCAAATTATGTTTACTTTTCTTCACTGTCAATGCCATATTTTTGTTCTTTTTTGCAAAATGTTGCGACCGAATTTGTTTCCTTGGAAAAAGTTCGTAAATTCATTCAAGTCGAGCATCAAATTAATTAAGATGTAGTTGCTGTTCATTTTACATTGTTTATGAATTAATGAAATTTTTAAGGAAATAGAATGGAGTAAACATTGTATTTTCATGCATACAGCTAATTGATATTTGCGGCAGAAAAATTAAACAAATAAAGGTTTGAATTGTGGTATGAATAATTTCCACCAGAATTATAATCTGAATCCTCCGATCTAGTGATCTTATCTAATGAGGAACATCTCCATCACAGTCACTTTGCCTGACTGCTGCTGCTGCTATAGTAATTATTATTCTTCAATACATCATCCACATTTCCTCCTAATTATCTCACATATCTTTGTTGATTTTTCAATGTTATTTACGGATTAAAATAATTTATTAATGAATCGGCGAACTACCACTGCCATATTTCCAACTATTCCTAAGAAAAAGATTCTCTCTGAATAATAATTCAACAGTCCTTTTCGCCCCATTTTATATTCTTTTCATTACCTGGTGACTTCTTAACCTTTTGAAAACTAATAAATCTGATCAGTCCAATTGCCAAGTTTCACATTTTCAGTGAATGAATGTGAATTATTACGTGGAATCTTACAGATTCATTTTGTAAGATGGAACCGTTTGGGCTTTGAAATACGGCTGTATTAAAATCTTTAAATTTGAACACGGTAGTTCTCGGTTGCCGGGGAAAATCTGAAATAAGTTGCATCACAAGTAGTCATATAATCATCATCAGGACAGAGAAAATGAGGTCATATGAGTTGCAGATGACCCAAAACATTTCACTTCCAGTTACTTTCAAGTTTTGATTGGAATACTAAGGAAACAGAAACTGGATTCGAGTTGTAAGAAATAATTCTTTTGTATAAACAGAGTGAATTAATTAAATGGATCACTTCCTGTTTCCCTCAGTATTCCAATCAAGACTTGAAAGTTTCCACGATCTGCGTTTCTTCCACTGTTTCACTGTTACCGTCCATTGCTTACTTTCTTTATTTTGCATTTCATAAATCAATTTTGCTGTCTCCAAAAATTCCTTTGCCATCATCGCAACACGGGGAGAGTGAAGGGTCAACTCTGATCTGTTTCATTAATGTTTTCAGTTAATTGATCCATCCTGGCAACATAGCTTATATAATTAGCGCGATACTCGGATTTTTAGCTATTTAAGTGATTTCCAACAATGCCCGCCGCATGAGTCAATCATGGATAGCGTAGAGATGAACTTCTTCATGTCTTTTTTAATTTCAAGCAAATGACATTTGCTGGAGCAATCTTATCTCATTAGCCTTAGACAAGCGATGAAATAAAGTGAAAAACAAATTTTTAATTTAAAAATTTTGTTTTCACACTTCTTGCAAAATGAAATCCGTTTCTTTTTGTCTCTATTCACAGAGATTCATTCACTAATTCCAACCTTTTTTAGAGTTTCCTTGCTAAAACCCCATGCAGTTAGATGAAATATTTCTTGACTCACCAGAAGTAGTTTAGCACTAATTTCAGCTCAGCGAAATATCATTTTATCAGTTTGTTTTCATTTCTTTCGTCAGGCCGTTGTATCCAATAAATGAGTATAATTCATATTTCGGTCAGCGATGTTATTGGATTGCACAGCACAAGTTATTTCTTTCAAATTAGCAAATCAATCTGTTTTTGCATTTTATTTCCTTCTCCTTGTAATTAAAAAAAATTCACCCAATAAATTTGTAATTTTTTTTGGCAGAATTGTAATGGAAAATTTTTTCGTTTCATTGCTGATGCTGTTTTATAGCTTGTTTGAACAAGCTGTTCCATGCAAGCATAATATTTCCAATTTAATGGTTTCTTAATTCTTTAAAAATTTCGTTTAGGACCTGCGCACAATATATGCGGAAAAAGGCTTGTCAGCGGTATCACCTGGAATATCACTGAAATCCAAACCACAACAGGAACTCGAACAGGAATATGAATTAGCAGTTGCTAATAGTGGTTTCTTATCAAGTCCTGCACTAGATATCGATGATACAGTACAATCTTCTGTGGTACCACCGTCTTTAGCATTGTTAAATAGTTCTGGTACCACTGGCGACCGTCGAGTTGTTTTCCAAGACAATTTACCGGAACCCACAACCAGCAGATTTCTATCACAAACTGAGGTCTGTTCTTGCTGGTCATTGTCAGATTCAGCAAAATATTCCTTATATTGGTGATAATTAATTACTGTAGAAAATAAATACAAATCACAATCTCACCTAACCAAGATGATTTAAATTAATTTTTTGTTACTCCTCATTAATTACGCAGTTGTGTGTACAGAATTTAGAAGAAAACCAGAATTGATTTTCTATTTTCCCAAAATCACAAATATTAGTAGCAGTTCATAATTTCTTAATTACTAAGAGTTCATAAGTTAGTAGCAGTTCATAATTTCTTAATTAGTAAGAGTTCATAAGTTAGTAGCAGTTCATAATTTCTTAATTACTAAGAGTTCATAAGTTAGTAGCAGTTCATAATTTCTTAATTACTAAGAGTTCATAAGTTAGTAGCAGTTCATAATTTCTTAATTAGTAAGAGTTCATAAGTTGCAATAATTTCTACTCTGTACGGAAAATTTTTGACAACTCTTTTGAATGATTCAATTTTTTTTTCATAATTATTCGTTTATTTTCATTTCTTGTGATTCAGCCGGTAGGAATTATTTGTCTAAGCGTTATCCTGTAATTATGAAACATTTAAATTTAAATTTATAACTCATTAAAAACCAAAATTACTACAATTCATTCCACTGAAATAAATTACGTTTGTTTACGTAATATATTCTCCAATCATACTGGAATGAAATAAAAAGGAAAGTTAACAACGAATCGTCGTAAACGTACTTTCATAGAATTGTACGTTGATTAATTTTTTCCATTTATTTCTTTTTCTCTAAAAGTTTGGAATTTTTTTCACAGAAAATTTATCAAATTCGTCCAAAAATTTATTGGCGCATTTTTGCGAATGTCAACTTTATCCAAAGAATTTCGTATTTGGTTAGGGAAAATTCAGTTCTAAATTTTTTTACCAAAATCAATTCCTCATTTTTCTCTCATAGATGCTTAGATGCTAGTCACTTCTGCACGAAGGTGACGTAACATTTCCATTCCAATTTGGTTTAAAAACCTTTTCATGAAATAAGAAAGGATACACTAATTGCAAAGCATCGAAATTACTCTGAATTGCGGGATCATCATATAGCCACACAGCTACCAAACACTAAAAATTTATTCAATTTCTCTGCAAAATTGTTCATTTTCCTTTCAATTCTTCCTATTGATTCTTTCATAGAATTTTGTAGTTACAATGATTGTGGAAACGAAACTTAACTAACTTTCGTTCATTTCCAGTGAAACTTACTTTTTATTTGCATTTCCGTTCCGCAATTCCACTTTCGTTTCTTTTTCTTTGATCTTCGATCCGCATCGTTTTCCGCTCGCATCAATGAATTTATTGAGATTGGTGTCAACATTTGGAAAAAGAAAATGAATTATATTAGATTACATAACTTAATTTCTCTATTGCACGCAATGTTACGTGTTATAAAACTAATCGTTTTCGTCATTTTACTTTTCCATAATCGGAAAAGTAAATAAATTGGGAAAACAACCCATTTGAATTACTAACTTCTTATCGAAAGAAAAAAGTTCTCGAATAAGGAAAATTTTCCTTTTCATGATCGTTTGATCATTTGTTGACAATTTATAATTTTTTTAAATTGAAATTTGAAATTATGCGAAACTTTTACTAAAAGGAATTCTTCTGTATGTATTTGGGATTTTACTATATCTAGAAAAGAGAAGTATCTGCAAATTCGAATGCATAAAATCTAGTCAGATTACTTGACACTAAAAAATTTTAATACGGAGCAACTGATTTCATTAAACCACTTATTTTGTATTTCGGATTTTATTATATGTTTAAAAATACCATTCCAAAAAAAAGACCAAATTTTTGCAAAAATTCATACAATATTTTTAAAACCAAAAAAACTAATTTGCAGCGTTATTCCGGTTGCTCGAAGACACGTAAGATGTCAATAATGGGAAAGCCGTTGGTTTATAAAAGTTACAGCACCGACCAAAGGTTCCGGAGGATTCAGTGTAAGGTCCATAATTTCCTGGAACGACCGCGTGGTTGGAGAGCAGCGTGTTATCATTTCGCTGTGTAAGTTTTTCATTTTCTATGACAAATCGATCTTTGGAGAATCATTACACGCTGCTAACACGTGAGTAGCGATTTAGATGCTTAGTTTGAGTTTTATTCTGTTTAATTTAAATGTTTCAGTTAAGGAGAGGAATTGTTTTCCTGAATTAAGCAAAGTTTAACAGTTATGCAGTTATTTAAATTTCTGAATTGTTGCCGAAGCATGAAGCAATCGTTCTCATCAATTCCTATATTTTGAAAATCATCATTGCTTGATAGACCCGCTGAAATGATAGGACATCCACCCTATCGTTTAAGTCAGATAATTAGGGAAGGTAATTAATTATACCTTTTCAGAAAAGCGTAGCATATTTGCTTTCCGGGTAGCAATGACTTCATCTGTTGATCATATTCATTCATGTGGCAAGAATGGCAAATTCGAAAAATAAAAAAATTTCAATTTTCTGAGAGCCAAAATTCTGATAGCTTCTGTCAAGAAAAAAAACACCTGATTATTGCTATACTTAATTACTAGTAATTAGCTGTTATGAGCTCAACATTTTCTTGTAAATTCATTCAGGCTTATAATGGTATTGATGTGCCTAGCACTAAGTGTCTTCTCAACAATGCCCGATTATGAGGAACAAGCAACTTTAATCCTATTTTATATTGTATGTCACAATCTGGTTCCGTTTAATTTTTTAATAAATTTTCCTTAGTATAAAACTTTACAATGCTAGTTCCGACTAATAGCTTTCGAGATCGTTAATCGTATCCCTGAAAGTAAGCGAACTAATTTCACTAATGAGTGGAGAATTTTTTGATTCACGGGATAGCATGAGAGGATGAAATTAAGTTACAGAAGGATTGTCACTAGTGAAACAAATTAAACAAAAAAAAAATCAATTACGAAATGGAAGAAATATGTCACATCATCGAGCATTCATGATTGCAACAGGGGTGCAGCATTCTTCACCTGCGCTAACTTCAATACTTTCAATTCAGGAGATTGTCTTCGTATTTTGGTTAGCGATGGAATATATCTTCCGGGTTTGGTCAGCCGGTTGTCGTTCTCGTTATCGTGGCATATCCGGGCGTTTGCGTTTTGCTACCTCTGCCTATTGTATTATTGGTTAGTGCATAATTGAGCCATGAATGCAGTGCTAATTAGTGATAGTAATAATAAGAATTAAAAATATTAGTGTAATAATAATTGTGATTAGTAATTATTATCACGATGGTAATTACTAATATTGACAAAATAACGATCATTAACACTAATGTTTAATAATAACATAGTGGAACACTTCCCAAGCGTTTAGGACTGCGTGATGTATCGGCGAATTATGCGAGCACATCCCAGTAAAGTGACATTTGCAGCTGACTGATGGTTTTCTGAAGTTCTTCCGCTTCTGATAACCTTACAGACTTGCCTTTGCTCAGCAATGGGACCTGTGAAGTGTAACCCATTTCTCGACCGGTATCCTGGTTCATTAGAACCCATTTCGGTCCTTATTATTCCGGGCGTCACCGGAGCCATTGTAGGCTTTTGGTTAGGTTTGACCATGGGTCATGGTTAATTGGACCGCTCACGACCGTTGCTCAAACCATCCCTAATGATAACATTGTAAACAATAGTAATAGTAATTATTATTATTATTATCGATTGATCAAGTGGTTTTAACAATAATAATGGTTAAAGGATTCTTTGATGTTTCATCCTAATCAGTTGATTTAATCATATCAGTGAAGTTGTGTCTTCATTACCGCTTTTGCATTTATCATGAGAAGCAATTAAATCAGCATTATATTAACAGTGAAGGTATTAGTAGACAAATTATTGTTTAAAACTCCTAGCATATTTATTCTTTTTCAAATTCTTTCTTAATTTTATTAATTAATTCCTAAAAGTTTCGCATCATTTGACGTAAATTTAAAAGTGCTATATTTGTCAACGGATTGTCTTTGTTTTCAGATATTATTGTTATAACTGCGTCAATAATTGTTTTATGTATTGGTGCAACTGGACAGGTTTTGAAATTTTTTTTTAATTTCATTTTTTAATTGATTTTATCAAATAAGTTATCATAATCTTCAGAAAACGAAGAAAAAACATGCCTTTGTAAAACGCTATGCATCAGATTATAAACTTTAAGCGTTAATTTTAAATTATCAAATTTGAAGCGATTTACAAATTTGCTTTTTTTATTTTATTAATTTGAACCTTTGAGAGCAGAACAATGTGAGAAAATGTTCTCCCTTCCTTATTACTTGATTAATTGAAGAATTCAATTCCATTTCGTATCGGTTTCTTAATGACCAAAAAGACTTTCTTGGAGCTTATCTTATTAATTATTTCCGTTTTTGCTTTTATTCTCTTCATTCCTCATTAAATTTTACTCTCTTCATTAATTAACTAAAACTACTAATAAAAAACTTACCAAAATAAATATTGGAATTTTTTTTAAATTTCAATTCCGTGGCTGTCAGAAAGAAGAAAGGAAATTTTGCACTGTGCTTTTTCAAATATAAAACACTGACATTTTTCTCCTTTCTTAAAAAATGAAGAAAATGGATTCAAGATAATGGTATGTCAGAGTTGAGGTTTCAGCTTGAAACAAGTAATTCTAAAATCTGATTTCTTACTGGAAATTTAGCAAAATTGTCTTAATTAGTGAGGCAACAGATAATTTTCAACTCTAATTTTTTTGCTCCTTTTATGTGATTTTTTCTTTATTAATTAAAACTTTAACTTTATCTTAACATTAAAAATTTTAGTATTATTTATTAAATTGAATTACACTGAATCTCACTCCATTTCTCTCATTTACTTATGAATTTAAATCTGAAATTATATCTGTCTTGAGAAGGATGTCCAAAAAGAATTATGATGAGTGTTTTTTGAATAATAAATGAGATTCATTGAAAAGTCACTAAAAAGTTATTTGCTGCAATGAATTATTTTTCGAAATTCTTGAAATTTTGAACAGGAAAGAATTAATGACATTATCACTCATAAAAAATTTTTTGCTGGAAAAGTAACTTTAGAGAAGTGTAATTGATATTTTTTTTTTAATTGGCAACATGATTCTTAATTTAATTTTGAAATATGAAGAAAATGACGGCTTTGTATTTGAAACGCATCAAATCAACTTCGTTCAAATTTCAAATATTCGAAATACGAATTATCCTACCCAATGGCAATAAAATATCATTGAATTCAAATATTCATACATAACCAAATCCGGAAATCCTGTTTTTTTTCTATCCTCAGACAATCTGCAGTGCCAATGTCGCGTGCCAACTGTTGCAGTCATCAATTAGTTTTTATTTGCAGGTGTTTGCAGCGTCAGCAATACGTGGCCTAAGGTTTTTTCAAATATTGCGTATGCTACGCATAGACCGACGAGCAGGTACATGGAAATTGTTGGGTTCCGTTATTTGGGCCCATCGTCAGGTTTGGCTAATTTTCTTATTTTGAATCATATGATTTGATTTCCTCTTCGCTGTAATGATACTCATATTTACATCAAACAGGCAGAATTAGTCCAAAAATTGATTTTTTCCTTGCATATTCGATGATTTCAATGAAATAATGTCGAATTGTTTCCGAATGATTTCACTAGAAAATAGAATAAATACTTGTAGGAATTGCTCACAACTTTGTACATCGGTTTCCTTGGACTTATCTTCTCTTCATTCCTTGTTTACCTTTGTGAAAAGAGCACCAATGAGAAATATTCGACGTTTGCGGATGCTCTGTGGTGGGGTGTTGTAAGTTACAATTGAAATTTCCCAGTGACTTATTATTTTGTCGCACTTAAAAATGAAATAAAAACAAGGAAAATTCTTGTTAAATGAATTGAAATTATGAGTGAAATGAAAGTATGATTTCAATGTCAGATAACTTTATCAACCGTTGGTTATGGTGATAAGACACCGGAAACATGGCCCGGTAAAATGATTGCAGCTTTCTGTGCCCTTCTTGGCATTTCATTCTTTGCTCTTCCTGCTGTAAGTCTTTGCATTTTTCATTTTTGAGCCCAAATGACCATAAAAAATAAACATTCAACCGTGAAAAAAATTTTAATTAGTCTAATTGCGTTTGAAAAAAATAATAATTGCGAAATTATTTCTCAACACAAACTGTCTTCATATTAAATAAGTAAATTTCATTTATAAATTCAAACTAAATCAATGTTCAAGATGCTAGGATTTTCGTATATAACTTAGTTTCTTCAAAGCATTGATATAACAACAATGATATATATTAGTAAAAATGATAAATGATAACGCAAAAAGCAACAGAAATAATAACAGCAATACTGGACGGTGCTAATTAATTCGAACTGATTCATTAATTCGTGCAGGGTATCCTGGGTAGTGGATTTGCATTGAAAGTACAGCAACACCAACGTCAAAAGCATTTTATTAGACGACGTGTACCCGCCGCTCGGTTAATTCAATGTATGTGGAGGCACTACGCTGCAGCACCGCAAAGTTGCTCAATCGCCACCTGGCGTGTCTACTTAGCTGCAATAAACTCACCAAAGTAATCATTCAAATATCAATTTCAATTCCTTCGAGTTGCTTTTAACAGTCAAATTTTTGCTTATTTGTAATTAAGTTAATTTAATTTATTAGTACCACCTGATAGCATTACTGAAACTAATTAATGTCACGAATGATTATGTTGAAAGGAAAAAAGAGCGGTTAAGAGCATACTATTATTATTGATAAATTGGATTCTTAACTTGTACTTTTATTTTCTAAGTTTCTGAGCAATCGATTTCATTTATTTTTGAATTTCTAAAAGGGAAATGTTTTCTCATATGATATTTCCTTTTGTCGCTTTCTGAATTTATTTCAGCTCTAAATTAATAATTCCCCCATCTATTTTTACCATTATTTATTTAAATTGTTCAATGTTTACAGTTCTTGTAAATATTGCTTACTAGCCATATCACTTGTGAGAACAATGGAGTCTTCTGTGCTTGTTGTAGGCCCAGTTTGTAGAGTCCTTTCGCTTCTGATACTGGTGTGGAAACGATATTTTTTCCTTTGTTTTGTATCCAAAGTCTTCTTCCTTGGAGGTGTGCTACGAATATCCAACCAGACCGTTGAACTTCTTCGCAGAGACGAATATTCCACCTAGTGGAGTTTCGTCGACTGATACTGTTCTTAAGAGTTCAGGGACGAATATTCCACCTGGTGGAGTTTCTTCGTCTGATTCTCTTGAATATGTA
>JABVXS010001718.1:0-12432 GCA_013365335.1 Madathamugadia hiepei | reverse complement strand
CAATGAACTTGGCTGAAATAAAACGAATCGCTCAGGAGCGCTGAAGTTCGAAATAGAACTGATGGCTGATAATGAATGAAATGAAGTTAATCAGTGGTAGCGATTGTAGCAATACAATTAATGATGGTACAGTGATCGTGATAAACATAATGATAGTGATAATGTTCTTCGGATATTGACATTGATATAATAGTGATAATGATACGAATGCAAGCCATAATTGCGGTGATAGTGATAATGACGATGGTAATAGGTAAGCTAATAATGATGCGGATAATAATTTTGTGAAAATGAGAACGACATTGCGATGATTATCGCAGTGCTAAGATGGTGATATCAATATCAATGTGATAATTACAATGATAATGATAATTTACTGATTGTGCTACGATGATAGGGACGTAATGTTTGTATCAGTGATAGTGATAATCACAATAATAGCGGTAATTTGTCAAAAAATGCTAATCGTACCGATGGAGTGATAATGATAAAATGATTCTAACGGATAGTTTGACAACACTGTCTCATTTTTCAATTTTCAAAACTTCGTATTTAATTGAATTGACATGAATTAATAGTATTGAAATTAAAATGATGAGAATCATATATTACTGATGAACGCTGACAGCATGGATGATAACAAAGATAATTTAGAATGATAAAGGTCAAGAACATCTTATGTGACCTGATTGATTGATAGTGATAAGTGAAAAAAATTATCATACTTATATCAGAAATGATAATAATGATATTTTCCCTTCTTAACCCTTCAACCCTCCCCCCTCCCCCCCCCCTCCCGCCTCCGCCCCATGTCAGCCATATTTTTTTATTTAAAAAAAAAAAACTTATTCTTAAATTGTTAAACTGTTAACATAAATGTTGTTTGTTTGTTTTGTGTTGTTTTTTTAATTCGTAAATTAAACAAATGCAATAATTAAAAATAAAAATTAAATGAATGAAATTATTTTGAATGTTTTCATTTAAATTTCCAAAAAATTCATTTACAAAAAATTTCAAAAAAAAAAAAATTTTTTTTGATATTTTTTTCAAATTAATTGAAAAAAAAAAAAACAAAACAATTCATAGGCAAAAATCAGAAATTTTGCTATTAAAAATAGTATGTGCATAAGGCTAACAAGGAGCAAATTGTATATTGTAGCTGTTAGCCTTATTGTTAGGCCTTTTAGCTTTTAAGGCTTTAAGCTTTAGGCTGGCTTTCTGGTTAATGGGAAGGATGAAAATGGAATATTAGAAGGAGAAAAATGAAACCGAGGAATGAATGTGTGATGAATGTTATTTGCTATGCCTCACAGCAAAAAAACAAGTTCGCATTTCAAATGATTGGTTCGAGAGAAAGCAAGACAGAGAGAGCAAGAAAGAGAGAGAGAGAGAGAGACAGGCCTAACATTTCACATTTTTTCTCAAATCACATGCCTTAGCATTAGCCTGAACATTTTATGCTTAATTAGTGCGCAATATTTGCTATATTTGTAGACTATATACACTCTAAACTAATTTTTTTACCTTAAAAAATTAACAAAAATTTTTTTCCAACTATTTATAACGATAAATAGGAAAGAAAAGAATATGAATGAAAAAGGGGATAGAGGCAGAGAGAGATAGAGAGAGAGAGAGTACGTGATAGAGGAAGAAACATAAGGTGAGAAATTTTACTTTAAATGCTACATAAGGCATATGAATAATTTGTACGGCAAAACCAAACAAAAAAAAAAAAGAAAAATACTTGAAAGCAATTTCGAAAAAAAAAAAATTAAAAATAAAATGGTTGTTGATAAACGTTGGATTAATCTATGTGATTGATGTTAAATTACATAACGATAAAGTGGAAAAAAAAAAAAGAAAAACAAAATGAATGAAAAAAAAGACAGAGGCAGAGAGAGAGAGAGAGAGAGAGAGAAAGAGAGTACGTAATAAGGAGAAAAAGTTAAGTTAAGACAAATGGAGATAAAAAGAGAAAAAAATAAAAAATTTTTAAAGAGTTTTTGACGTCAAAAAAAATAAATAAAATAAAATTTAATTTGCTATTTTGTTTTTTTTTTTTTTCAAAAATTTCCGAATTATTATAAAAAATTTCATTATAAATTACTAGAAATTAAATTTGAGGAAAAAAAATCTGGCATAAATAAAATTTTAATGTGGTTGAAAAAATAAACATTTTTTTTTTCAACACAAAATTTTTGAAAATTTTCAATATATAAAAAATTTATCACCGAAACATTAATTAAACAAATAATGTAATAAATTTTTCAAATTAACTAAAAATAATTTTAACACACATTGAATGAGTTGGGCAAAAAAAGAAAAAAAAAACGAACTAAAAATGATTTGATACTTTACGATAATTATATAATTGAAATGTATGAATGAATGATTGAAGATTGAACAATGAAATGTTTAAAAGAGCTATATAATGTTTTGTAAAATTTTCCAAAATTTACACTTTTATTTTGGACAAAATTTTTCGGACATCCCGCTATCCCAAAGGACCTAAAGGATATGAATGAATGAATGAATGAATGCGTCTGAAATGATTGAAGCTTGAGAATGAAAAGTCGATGATTAGAACTTTTGAGATTTTGAAAAAGTAACATACCTAAAATTTCCTTCCCCCAAATTTTTCCTCCATTCAATAATTTATCGTGGGAAATTGGAGAAATAAATATATGCGGAAAGTAATAAAGTTATCATGGACAATCATTATCGTCATCATCAATTTTAAAATATATCTCTGTTCAGTTTAGCAAAAGGGCCAATCAACATATTACAATTAATGGGAGCCATTGTTACCCTTTGATGGATTGATTATTACTACTACTGGGCCAGAAAATAAACATCCAATTTCAGTGCTATCTTTAGTCACTGATACATTTCATCCCTTATATCCTTTTTAGGAAATATGTATATACTTTCCGTTATATATATATATATATATATATATATATATATATATAACGAAATTGAAGAATGAAGGAGAAAATTTTAAATATAGTTTCGCAGTTTGTTTATATTTTTTACCTTGGAACAATTAGTAGGATTTTGCTAATTTTTGAATAGTCCATCAATTTATTTTTCAAATGCTTCGCTTTAATCCTACATTAAAAACTTCGTAGAAGTTGTTGGATAACAAATAGAATTTTTTTACTTTTTTAAAAAATAAATAAGAGGCTAATCCAAAGAAGAATACTTTATTTTAACATAACATATAAACATGAAACACATATTTCGGCACATCAAGTTCAATTTTTCAACAAAATACTATTCTGTTGGCAACAATTCCCTGAAATAAATAATGCGATTTTATAATTCGAAAGTTGCAAATTATAGCTTGCTAAATGCATTTACGAACAAGAGCATCCAATGAGAAAGTAGAACACTCACTTTTCTTAATAACACGGCACTACCAATACTGGAAGTTACCAATGTCAATTTTGTTTCTGAATTTTTAAATTTGACATCGGAGCTCTATATTTCACTATGCAGTTGCAACCGAAGGACTCAAATGATTCCTGTCAAATGGTTTAATTCCAAACATTCAAACTAAATGGATTTGAAACTAATCAGTTTGGAATTTAGGTCTCAGCAATCATGTTGGCCTATTTCTCCCAAACATTCCACTTATCTTGACAAGTTTTAATTCGTATCCCAGCTGTTAGCAAACAACCAGTATCTCAAGAAAAAAAAAACCATTATTTGCTTTGTACAAGTTAAAAGGTGTCGAAATATTACCATAAATTCCTGACATTTGCAACTGCCATTCGGACCATACGTTTATGAGATCCGGAAATTTTAGTTAAACTACGAACAATGGGATTAAAGAAAGGGAGTAAAACTGTGGAAGGCCATCGTTGTGCTATCAACTGCAAGCATTGCAGTGCTTCTAAGTGGACCACCTGAATAAGCAAGTTGCAAAATAAACATGTTGAAAATTTCAATTAAACATCAAAATCATCTCATCTTTAAAGATTTGTAAAGTTCCTTGCTCTGTAATTATGAGGAAAAGTATTGAAGTTTCCCGGAAGTCCCAAAACATATAAAAACACCGTAAAATTAAAATTAATATTATAAAACTAACCATATCTTTGCTGCTTTCAAGGCAGTGCTGCAGTCGCGGCAACACATTCAACAAAAAATTGTCACCCAGCTGTTCAGACGTGGCATTCTTCAGTACAGCTGCCAAACCAGAAATGATTTTTCTTTCTGAACACAAATCCAATCCTGATGTATCCATAGCAGAACAAAGTATGGGCAACAACTAAAAATGGGAAGAACAAAAAACTCAATTCTTTTTTTAACAAATTAATTGCACTGTAACAGAATATTTAATGAATATCAATCACTATCATGTATAATGCCTCAAGAAAAGACAGCTAAAATTGGGACAAATTTCGAAACCATATTAGAACTTTTACCTCCACATATTTATCACTCATGACAGCTGCCGATGATGCGCCAAGCGAAAAGAGCGGCGATAATAAAGGAAACAAAACAATCCGTTTACTTTGGAGTTCTGAAAGCTCCCGAAATAAGCAACTATTATCAAGGAAATTTCCAAAAGCCAATATAATTATCGCTTTATTTCATAACATAAGAAAACAATAATTTTGAGGATGCAACTACTGAAGTATAGTTTTCTCAGGAAAAATGAAATTGCCTTGACTACAACCATTTTAAAAATAAGAAATCAAGCTCATAAAATGCTGCCGTCATTATCATGAATCTCAAACATTTCTATAAAAGGTAAGATATCTTTTGACGACGGCTAATGTCGGCTTTCAATGAAGAATCAATACACTTCCAAAACCTTCAATAAAGAACGAGAAGCATGACAAAAAGAAGCATGCGTCTCATTTACAATCCTGCGATCAATATAAAAGTTAAAGAATGAGAGAGAACGACTAGATCAGTGCGTGAACATCCAAAAAATTAAAATCATGTTTTACCTTTGCTTAAACCATTGAAATATCGAATGAAAACTGGCACCAACTGATAAAACATTCTTTGTTGCCATAAGAACGTTGAACGATACTTGCATTTTACTGGATCGGAGTAGCAAGTATCGAATGTTAACATATCAACTAATGCGCTCGTTAACACAGAGATGTCTTTGGAATCGAAATACTGAACGAGGTCATGAAGAAGCTGAAGTAGTTTTTTTTTTTCTTATTGAAGCATTGAAGTTTGCTATTGATTTAATCACTTTTCATGTTATTTGCTCAAAGCAATGGAAATATCCATTAATTAAATAATACCTAGTTCTTTAACATTTATGTTAATAGATAATAGTTCATACTAATGTTATTACCGCAGTAAAGTATGCAGGTCCTTCACGACGATCAAACAGAAGAAGTGCTGCGCATAATCGAGCCTTACACTTAAAACTGTCCAGAAACCCAAAACTTTCTCGCATTTTTTCTATATAGTTCAGTGTTTCCGTATAATGTGTCGATTTATTAACCACTGCTGCCATGATTAATGATTTATACCAGTTTAGATTCTGATCTGCAGAAGTCAATCCTGCCAACAGCTTCAGAAGGTCGTCGCTGTACTGAAGACAGAAAAATTTTGTTACAGTGTGAATATTAATTTGAAAATGCACAATAACTTTCCACTTTCCAGGATTTCCAAAAGAAAAAACAGCAATTCTCACCGACGACTGAATAATGTAAAGGTATAAGACTGGTAGCAAACTTGAGCAATCTTCTAGCTTTTTCCGGATCAAACGTAGACCTTCTAAATGGGTCCTGAAATAGTGAAAATTCCTTTTTCGATATACGAAAAAAAGGTCAACAATTTATGTCCATATATTATCCCGGCAACAAAATAAAATTCTTTCAGTCAAAAGTGCTGAAAAAGTCGCAATCCATCGACCTCCCGAAAAGCTACAATCGTATTGGCATGGAATTCTGGCCAGATTATTGCAACAATTTCAGCAAACTAACTCTAAAACAAAAGCGAAAATGTTACCGATCACTGATTACCAATCCAATTTGTTGCAGTAATTTCGACTGAGCTTCTAAATCCCTTGATGACTGAATGTTGTTCTCAAAGCTCATGAAAACACAATCCAAACTCTGCTTCAGTAATACTTCGTGTAATTCAGTACTTCCTGATTTGTTTTTCCTGAAGACGTCAAGAAAAATTTCTTGCAAATCATCTGAGCAAGCTGAAACCAAAAAATATACAGCCAGGACAAATTGGAAAAACAAAAAATAAATGAACCAAATTTTACATGAAACAATTTTGGAATGACAAATTGAAATAAATTAATACATTCTACAGCACTTTTAAATTGTCTATGCCAATAAAAAATGTAGAAAAGCAAAATTATTAAAAGAAAACAGGAAAAATTTATAAAGAATATAAGAAAGTACACCATACTTGATGTTGTTGGGAATAATGTTTTCAGATAAGACAAAGCGAAATTGAGACTATCCATGTCATAAATAATAGACCAAAGCAATGGCGTTAGATGATATATTTCTTAAAAAAGAAAGAACCTACATCTCGTTGCTCAATTTCAACTCTACCATTAACAACAAAACACCAATTAGTTCATAATTGATGTCCAAGAAATTTCCGATAAATTATAATAGATATTTATTTGACAGCAGCAAATAATAACAAGAATAGAAAAATTAGGAATCACAAGAAAACACAACCTTTGTTGTTACCGATTCTTTCTACAAAGATGTCTTTTGCGACAGTCCAATTAGCTAATGCAAAAGCATGAACGAACATCAGACAGTTGTTTCTGCAAACATGAAAAAAATTTATTCCACATTAAGCTGATGAAAAATCAAAATGAATAAATCAACTTTACTTTAAGTAAATTTTTTCTCTAAAGGATTAAACAAGAAATACAACAATTATCACGCCATTCATTTTTTATTTTTTTTAAATGCATAAGCAAAACATGATATATCAAGGTTAAAATGTATTACCTCAATTCCTTATTCCCACTGCAAACAAAATCGAAACTTTTCTGCAGATAAACTTTGCACTTCTCTAACAATTCATCTGTTTGTAAACGCAAATTAATGCAAACCTGAAGCAAGTACAATTTACAAAGCTCTATTTAACTATTCCTTTCCTTTTCAGCAACTGAAAGACAGTTATAAAGAGATAAGGAAAACGCTTCATGATAGAATTAGAGCAGCAGTCGTGCATGTCTGATTAATTACCTCTAGTAGTTTATAACGTGTAAGTTGAGCGATTTCGCGATCATACTTGTCAAGCATTTCAATAAGTAAAGTATGGTTATTTTGCATGAGCATAACTGCAACAGAAACTTTTGTTTTGAAGATATGAAACATTAAAACAAAGCTAAGCTTTTAAATCAAGTTAAAATTAAAAAAAGACCACGACAACGGACAACGATTCCGATTAAACATTGGAGTACTTAAAATCGCTATCATATTTTTTAATACCATACCCTGGTTGAAATCACTAGCTACATCAATCCAGTGACACAGTAATCTCAAACCGCTGTTAACAACTTCAGATTTGTTAGCAGTAGAACTGGCTGTATCACCTAAAAATGTTTTAGAATCGAGCCATATTCATAAAATTGAGTCTCAGAAAACAGAAATTTAAAAGACAAAGAAAAATAAAGGTGTAGTAAAATATTGAAATGAGGAAAATATTAGCAAAAATAAACATTAAAATATCATAAGAAAAAAACACTACCTCTACATAGTGATAAGAGCCATGAGAAGATGTTTTCAAAAATAATTCTGCGAGATAACTCGCTAGATCGAACCAAAGTCTCAAACAATGCTAACACTCGGTCAGTTAGACCTAATTCGGTCTGTAGAACGAACATTTTAGCTTCTGCAAGCAAAGAATGAATAAGCAAAACAGTTAGTTATCTACAGCTAAGTAAACTGTCACTTCGAGCTTTCTGTACACTGGCTTAAACAGAAACAGAATATAACCAAGAGACAACCTATTGATGATTGCTGATATTTAAATCTAAACTTCATTACACCTAGCTTTCTATGGAGTTATTAAACCTGTTATTTGAATAAAATTTGGAAATCTTACGCTCAATAAATTCTTGGCAAACATATTCAATCTGTTCCCTTCTATCCTGGAAATATACACTGTAAAAATTTTCCAAATAACACACGGAATAAAATTTATTGAGACGAAAATAGCAGTAAAATTGGTACCTCAATATCACTTTTTTCCAAAGCTGTCAATATTGAACAAAAAGCAGTACTGATTGATTCTGGTAAGTAATCATCATGCAGTTGCGGCATATTGAATAGAACCAATCTAATCCCTGCGCACAACTGTTCAATGTGATCAACAAGCTGATTGCACGAAAAGATTGTACATGCCTTGGCCTTTAAAACTAATAACGTTGGAAATAAATTTTTTTCCAAATATAGGCAAGCTCTTATGCTATGAAAATTTTCAAACAACAAAAAAAATCAAATGAAAAATGTAGTCATCGAAAAAAGAAATTATTTGGAAGCATTCAGAGAAATCGTTACCAAATTAAAGAGGAA
Organism: Madathamugadia hiepei; assembly: GCA_013365335.1. Lineage (NCBI taxonomy): Eukaryota > Metazoa > Nematoda > Chromadorea > Rhabditida > Onchocercidae > Madathamugadia > Madathamugadia hiepei. The sequence continues at coordinate 3,898 of JABVXS010001718.1, read as the reverse complement.
TGATATTGCACGAAGGATGCGTTAAATGAAATTGCAAAAATCAATGGAATTTTCAAATATGAAGCATAATATCATACCAGAAATGAGCAAACTTCCAATTTTGTATCTGTGGAATACTCACTGTCCGTAAGTTTTTCAATAATCAACTCAAAGACGAACGGTGCAAACTCTTCATGGATAAGCAAACAACTTTCACAACCACTGACCAATAGTTCTCTGGTAATTTCCGTTCGTCGTTTCGAATTCTATGAAATGTAAAAATTCAATAAATCAATTATCCAAGAAAATAAATTTCCAGTTACATAATGCGATCGATACAAAAGCAAATACTTGGGTAATATTTTAAGATATATGATAGACCAACGCACACAAAATTATTATTATACGGTCAATAAAACAAAATTGAGATAAACAGGTTGAGGTTAAAAAAACAAAAAATTTTCACTGACTTGGTTGAATTCAACAGGATAGTAACAAGCAACAACATCGAACAAATCACTTACATGAATACCAAACAATTTTTTTGGAAATACTCCTGCAATCGTGGAGTGATGAGACAAAAGTCAAATAAAAATCAACATATTTTCATCACATCTAGCATTCAACACGATTTATCATTTCAATAATAGTTTTGCTTTTGCTGAGTGAATTTAATATCAACTTTAAAAATTAGTCATCAGAAGTCACTCACCAGAAGTGAAATAACGGCACACAGTGCAGAAGAGACGAAAAACAATTATGAGACACCGAGGATCCCGTTCTCCGGAAATGCACAATATGAAGTAGGAAAGAAAATATGTGTGTGTTGAAAGTTCTGAAAAAGAAATCTTCTTTCCAGTTTACACAGTAAACTATGTAAGACCAATTACAGGCCAACATGACTTGAAACTATAAAATTCAAATATATGAAGTTTTGAGAAACATCTATATGCATATATTACTAATAGATCAAGAAAGTTTTCAAAACAATCAAAAAATATAAGATCAAAAAATTCACTGAACACAGAAGCGAACAAAAAATTCCCCTTACCTTTAGAGTATTCGCTCAGCAATATATCTAAAATTTGATAAAACAAAAAGCGCTCCTTCAGGGCGCAAGCTTGCACTTCCCCTCCACGAAACAGAGTGTCAAGAAGAACATGAATATAATGTTCAGCTACATGTAAATCAGTCGTTAGCTAAAACAAATAAATTTGCACCAATTTCTTAAAAAGCCATTGTTTCTTAATCATAATCATTTTCATAAATATAATTTCCAGACCATTTCAATCATTAAATATCAAAAATTGAATGAAGCTTTAAAATTCAACGCAACTAACGAAAGTATCTAAACAACTAGCATTCTTCTAATAATATTATTATGACTTTTTTTGGTGACAGCATTTCAACAAAACTAAGAATTAAAGACTGCAAATAAGAAATTTATCCCCGAAACAAGACTCACCAATCTTTTAAGAATCATCAGTACAAAGCGGTTTGGAGTATCAAAAACACCATAATTCTTCAAGAAAAAATTCAGGAGTAATTCAACTGCAATGAAATCAAATGAGAGGCTTCCACATAAATGCTATTCATTAATTGCATCAAAATTGCTATGAAAAAACATTAACCTTGTGGTAACTCCCACGGATAGCTTTTCGGAAGTTTGCTCACAACTGAACAAATTCGTTTAAGCACATTTCCTAGTTTTATGGGATCCTCATAGCTCATTTCGGGTCTGAAAAAGGAAAAGTCAAATTGAAGCATAATTTGAGAAATAAAATATTTAAAAGATTCAAAAATAAATTATAGCATCCATTTGCTTAATAATCGAATTCATGTAAAATAATGTCTTAAGTATGAAAAATGACAAGAGATTAACCATATCAAAATATTATTAAATCAATGGGTGCAAAAAAAAACTGACCGAAATGATTCGAGAAACTGGCGTAAGGTAAAAGGTTTCTCCTGAGATAGTTTATCCACCCATTGATTAATAAAGCATAAGTCTTCATCCGTTTCCGTTTCTTCTTTCTCTTTCATCTCGTCGGTGCACAAAAAATCATCCAACAATCACAGCAAGTATCCAACAATACAGCCTCACTTCAAAAAGTTTTACAAACCATTAAGATCCTTGCAAAATCCCCAAAATCCATTGTTACAAAAAAGAAAAAAAAGATCAGTTAGCTCTTATACTTCCTACAAAGATCTTGAACCTTCTATTCAACTAATAATGAAAACAAAGAAAAAACGAAAAAGAGAAGTTACTTAAGAAGATGATTACTTCAATTATCATCACTAATACCAACCAATACTTTAATATGGCTCAGTAAATGTTCCAAGTTAGATTAGGCCTCTTTTAACATTTCTTAAACGTAAAGCTACAACATACTCCGACAATTTTAGTGTAGCATATGGGTGATTTACTTTCCTAATCGTATTCTCCATTGCTGATAGATGGTTCTTTCAACAATTTCTTTTCTTATTGTAAAGCAATAATTCCCACCGTTTTGCTTAATTAAAATATTTTCTGATCAGCCTCTCTCCTTCTCTCTATTGCATATTTCGCTACCAATAATACCAAAGCAGTCTGGCTAACTTATTACAGACGGAAACATATCGAACTCTTACTTAAATGACCACTAAAGTCGATTTGTGAGCTTTTCCGCCAGAGTCGTTGCATACGACGATTATGCAAAAATTTTTGTTTCAGGCTCGGAAGTTTAAAACTTAGCTTAGTGAGGTGGAAGTTGGTGTTATCCAGTTTTTCAGGATTTAAATTGTGTATATATGATAATTACAAAGACATTTATGCATAAAAGAGTCTCTTACCGCTTTGCTTGATGAGAAAATCTTTTTATGCATCAATCTTCTACTCTCTCTTTCTCTCTATCAAATCTCTTCTTGCTTTTTGACTAATACCGTACAATTATTCCACTACAATACAATAGTAGCAGTAAAAACACACAAAAATCCATAAATTTCAGCAATTCAGGTTCAATATAGCACCTTAAGCATTGATGGGTGCCACTCGATTAATGTGATAAAAATCAAAAGTTTCTAATAATAAAATTTTCAAACAAAGAATGTTAACAAATTCGAAAATTATCAGGGCTTTAATTTTTGTTGGAAACCTCAAAACAATGCTTTCATAATTTCAGGCTCGATAATTTTGTCAGTTTTATTTAGTATAACAATGATCCCATGATGAATTTGACAACAGATACATATAAAGCACAATCATACTTGGTAACATTTTGCTAATACATGATATTTGAGAGAAATACCACCTTCTTTCCTTACAAATTAAATACTTTTTGCTAATGTTAGAACATATCAAAATGCATTTATTCAAAATACCTTTTGAAGCACCGTCAAGCAAGTGTTCAGTGATGGACAAAAGGAATAAATTATTTGCTAAAATAATTATCGATCATGATAGAGTCAGAAGTTTTATCAGATGAGAGCCACAGTGTCATTAAAAGGAAGAACAAATCCTCGCCCCTAACAACCACCTCTTGTTTTCCATTCATTACTCCGGGATTATACGATGCAAATGAATATTTTGGAACAAAAGATTGCTCATTTTATGGCTAGTGCATTTTTTTTTTTTTTGCTTAAGTTACCAATCATGTTGCAAAACGTGAATCAAACAAAGGCTTAGTTCATAAGCTTAAATAGTGACTACTCAGATATGTAATCTATGATCTCTCAAATTTATTTTGTTTAATGTCTACAAGTCGTATCCACCCATTCCTACAAGATCCGCTCTCTAGACTAATATCCATTCAATCCTGCATTGCTTATACTACCGTTTTTTCCAGTACTCTCCATGTAATTCATGTTCCTTACAATCCAGGGGTTAGCTATCCTTCCTGTGGCTGAATGTTTCACCCCTCCTCCCCCCCCCTCCCCTCCA
>JABVXS010001717.1:0-12446 GCA_013365335.1 Madathamugadia hiepei | reverse complement strand
AGCCGGATGTAACAAGACAATGCTCCACACAAGCGGACCCTGCAACCAACCGGGAAAAACGCTAAGGAAAAAAAAAAAAAAATAAAAAAAATAGTAAATGATTTTACAATGTCACACGTTCATCTTCGATTCCTCTAATCGATTTCAGAGCCTTAATTTTCTGACCTAAAACATTACTAAAATAGATTGAATCATTTTAGGATTGCATATTTTACAGAAAAATCGAAAATTAATCGCAAACTTTTCCAGAAAATTGCAAAAAACGTACTAATTGAATGAGCTGGAAAGTAAAAGAAATGCAAAAAAATGAAATCGGAAACTTTGATAATATAAAATCAAATTAAACTACGAAACTTGAAAATTTTAATTATCTGTTCAAAAAATTCAAAAATTCAAAAAAATCGAATTGAAAGGAAAAAACATACAACGAAGATGAGGAATAATTTTTTTTGCAAACGATCCTAAATTTTAAAATTTTGAAAAAGTTGAAATTTCGCAACGTTTCTGAAACACTTACCATATCCTTTTTTTAGTTTCTTCTTTTCCTTGTATAATTGCAATTTTTGAAAATTACAATGCTCGTTCGTAAAGTTTCGAAAAAAACTCCAAAATTCATCAAATTTTTTAAAATAATTGCTGGAACCTGTTGCTCATTATTGTTTTTGTGTACTATTTTCTTCTTATGGTAGCAAAAATGAACTCACGTGTCACGTGTAATAATACGGTATCCAATACTAATTTGATTTAAACATAACTTTGCCAAATTATTATTAAAACAAAAAAAATTTTCATTTCATAAAGTTAAAAAATTCCATTAATTTGACAATGTGAAAAAAATTTTTTGTTGTCCTACAACGATTTGATAAAAAAAAAACTTATGGCACATGAATGAATGAAAAAAAAAGTGAAATTTTGTATTAAAAATTTATTCCATTCATAATTTCATTTTATTCAAAAAAATTTTTTCTCCGATTATCACATTTGGCCAATGATGAAATTTAACAATTGGCCGCTAATGTTATTATAATTGTTTTTTTTTTTTTGCTTTTCTCTTTCACTCTTTTTTTTTTGCACTTAAAATTTCCCTTTTTCAAAATCTCATGAATTATGCAGTTTGCTTCTGCAAAGGTCATTCTCAACCATATGGCTATTCTCATGCAAAATTAGCCAAGTTTAGCTATTTTCCCATGGCATTAAATGAATGATAGATAGGTTGGTAAAAAGTGAATGGAATTTCTGAATTTTTCTTGGACTAACTGTTTACTTATTTACTTAATTTAATTTTTTACTTGCTTACCTTCTTATTCACTTTTTTACTAATATACTTGCTTACTTACTTACTTGTTTACTCTTACTTTTATACTATTCATATCCAAATTTAATTCTTGAAAAATATTAAAGTTTTGTTAAAATTCTGAAAATTTTCCAGTTAATGTTTTGAAATTATTTTGTTAAATAGCGCAAGATTGTCAAACAAAATTGCTAATTCTGTTCCCTAATTAATAAATTTTTCAAAAATTATTTCTATGACATAAAATTTTGGTATATTTTAGAAAAAAAACTTATGGGAACGCGACGTGGAAAGTTAGCAAATCGAGAAATTGAGTGGCGGAAAAAACGCGGTTAAAATTTTTTGTTTTCATTTATTAAAAGTAAAATTTTCATTAAGTACACTATTAATACCGATATTAAACTATTTCTTAATTCAATGTGAATTTTCATTCGATAATAAATTCGTTCATGAACTTCCAATTAGCAAAATTTGAATTATTAAATACTAAATTTAAATTTCGAATTTTGTTTCAATATAAACTAATTCATAGAACTAAAAGAAATTTGACGATCGATGTGGGAATGATAATCATTTCTGATTATGAACCATTATGATGCTTTAATTAGCAGGTTTAATTATTTTCGACAAGACCTTACCCTTTTTTTTGTTTCTTAACAACAGGTGATCATATCATCACAGTTATAGCCGCTTCCGACGACTTCGTTTCCAGTAATGGAAATCATTTCTAATAATAACCTTTTTTGTCTTGCATCAATGAAAACAAAAGTTCGAAGGTTTCAAAGAATGAATTTATTGAGAAAAAAAACCTTTTCCCCTTTGTGTTTTTTACCCGCTCTTCCCGGTTATTCTATATCATAGGCAAAAAAAAGTCTTTTAGATTTATTAATTTATCCATCATTGCATTAAAAAATTTTCTTCAGCGCCAAAAATGCATGACTGAAAAATGCTCAAGTATTTTTCCCTGTGTAGGTTTCACCCGCTCTTCCGGGGTGAAACTAAACTTCTTTTTTTTTATCTCCAACATTTATTGAAAAATATTTTCTTCAATTTTGATTTACACACTTTTTCAATTAATCTTCCATTGGAGGCCTAATTCCATCCAATCTGATGCTTATCAATAATAGTTACCTTTTGCCTTAAAGAAAGCAAAAGGTCAGAGGAAGAAAATGTTATTTCTACATTTTTTATTTTTATTATCAAAAACCTAAATTTCTTTCTTATTCAGAATTTTTTTGAAAATATTTTTTCAAATTTTAATTTACGCGCTTCTTTACAATTAATCAATTTGCACCTTTAATTTTCAAAGGATGCAATAGTTTTTTTTTTTTTAATGGAGAATTTGAACACAATAACTATTAAATTACAATATCTTTTAGACCTTTTGTGGGGGTTTTTTTTTTCTTCACTCAATCATTCTCTGTTTTTCGAAAAATTTTCACAAAATTAAACTTTTTTTTTTAAATTAATTAATTATAGGAAATGAAAAGGATGATGATGATGAGGAGGAGGAGAATTATGCATCTGATCAGCGGAATTTTTTTCAAAATGATGAATGTCAGGCTGTAATACGACGACAACGACGACGACGGCGACCGCAAGGACCAATAAGGAAGGGAAAGCCTAAACGTGAACAAATGCCTAAGGTTGTTGACCTTCACACCGTCATTCTTGAGGTCAGTGAAGTAAAATGTCAATTTTAGTAATTATTTAAAAATTCCGAACTATTAAAATTCAATTAAAAAATTAATTCTAGTTGATGAAGGAAAAAGGAAGAGAAAAAATGATAAACGATAATGATGACGATAAGGATAATGATAACGATGGTCCAAGAAATTACTTAAATTATCGTAGACGACGGTCAGTTAAAAATTAATTTTACCAAATTTTTGCAAATTTTTTCCAACTTCTTGGAAATCAATAATTGAATAAGATAATAAGTTAAACTTTTTTTGTCTTATCAATTATCATTAACCTGAATATTTCAAATGTCAGATTAATCACTTTTTTTGGCGGTAAAGAAATTTTTATTTCCAAATATTTTGCCATTTATTCAATGTGATTAATATGCTGGGTTGGTAAACTGGTTAAATTTACAATTAATTTTAATTGTTCCTAATTCTTAGCAGCCTCTCGTCATTCTGCTTCCTTCCAGCCAGCGCAGTAGTTAAAAATTAATTTTACCAAATGCAGGGAACTGAGGCCCTTTGTTGTTGTGATTTTTAACCTTATATTCAAGTCACTCGTTGGTTAGGTCAGGAACCTGACTAGCTCTTGTCTCTTCGCTTTCACCTTGTCCACGGGATCCCGTGAAGAGCACTTAGGTGAGTATTGATCCTGATGTGGCACCCTCAACGAGAGATAGGCAGCTCCGTCTAGTCACACCACTCAAACCTTTCCGCCACTGTATGGCTCTCACCATGGGAAGGTGTTCCTAATTACTTGTTATAATGAATTGCTTAAATTTTTATTTAATTTAGATTGTGCCGAATTATTTGCCTCCATGATGAGATGTTTAATTTTATTTACTGTTTAAATATCAGTTTAATTTCACTTATCCTACTTACCTTTCCATTTCATCATTCATCATATTCTTTAATTAATACAATAATCTTAATCAATTAGCAATTATTTTTTATCTTTACATAAAATTAATTAATTATTTTCCTTCAAATCATACTTTTCTAATCATTAACTTTGACAACTTTTGTCAAAGTTTAAAAAAAATACTAAAGTTTTTAAAAAATGTAAATTAATTGAAATTTAAAATGATATGCATATTTCCTCTTTTTCTTGTTGTCCAACGTGTTTAATTGAAAAATAAAAATAAAAGTTTGTTTCAGTAGGTGTTTTAAACATATAATTAAATTTGATCATTCATTTTTCGTTTTCTTCTTCGTTTCCTCCTTTTTTTCAACATTGTTTTTCTTACTTTTTTTCTTTTTCTCAAATTCTCTCCTTTTTGCTTCAATTTTTTAGTAAATTTTTGTGCTTTAACAAGTTTTTTTATTTAAAAAAATGAAAAGAAGAAAAGCGAAGCATAAATTACTGATCAAAGTGAAGTTTGTAAAGGAAGAGAGTGGGAGAGGAAGAGAAGGAATAGAAAAAATGTGGAGAAAAGGAGAGAAAAAGAAAAAAGAGTAAGAGAGATTTGGTTGTGGGATAATGTAGGATTTGTTAATTTTTTTCCCTTTGCCATATTTAGAAACAGTTTTTTTTTTCCTAAGGTTTATGTACTAAGCCTAACGCTAACTAGGCCAATAGCGACATCCTTTCATCTTCCTTTCTACTTTCCTTCATTTCTCTCTCCTTCTCTTCCCCTTCTTTCTCTTCCTCTTTTCCCAATTTTTTTTGAGTTCCGTTGAAAAGTTTTTGGATCAAAAGTTTTAAGTCAAACTTGCTTACTCATTCATTTACTTACATTCTTTACTTACATACTTACTCGCTCACTTATCCACTCACTTACTACTTGATCATTTCTCTGTATACCTACTAATTAGGATGGCAGACAAATTAGAAAATGAAGTTTCCGTTTGTTTGTTTGTTTGTTGAAGTACATCCGGTTGTAATCCTATTTCAAGGAAATTATCAAAATTTTCTTTCGCATAACGGCACAAACGATTCATTTTGAAATACTTCATAAAATAACTTCCATAAACAAAAATTCGGCTAACTTCTGCTCTTCATTATCCACCTGATTGCGGTAGAATTTCGGAAATTCTATGCTAACCGTTGTTATTTTATTTTCCTCACTTTTGATCGTTTCATGTGTTTGCTTTCATAGTCAATTTTCTTCATGGCCATTCACATATATTTAGAGATTGCAGGCATTTCCGGTTCTAATCCGGTTTACAAAAATTTATTCCATCGATTTTTCCAGGTAACAGGACAAACACAAATTACTTGATTACTTCATAAATCTGCAAGCAAAACAAAAAGCAACTTAGAGAAGTTGTTCCAAGAGCACATATCCGTTCCGGCTAGATTCTGTTCTCCGGTTCCGGTAAAAAATTTCAAATCTTGTTGACTTTTTTAATTTAAAAATCTCATTTTTCAAAAGATAAGAAAAATAATTTCAAATAAAGAATTAGTCATTCATGATTAAGGTATTTTGCTAATTTTTAATTTGAAAAGTGGGTAAACTTTTTAAATAAATTCGATTTTCAAATGAATATAAAGAATTGAAATTAATATAACTTGTCTGGACCATAAGACCGTGTGCATTACAAACCTACTGATACTTTAATGTCATTAAGCTTGAGCAGTAATTAATGCAATTAATGTAGTTCACTGCAAAAATAGCACGTAATTCGCACTTTGAACTTCAATATATTTTTTCAATCTATTTACCAAATTCAGGTAATTTTTGCAAATAAGCAATTTTTTTGAAAACTTTCCTATAAAATTTTTTTAAAATGATGAGAATAAGAATATTTGTTATAAAATTGAAAATTTTTTGGCGGACGAAAAACGACCGAACAGAAAGAACGATCGTTCATTTTTTCTGTTTTGAAGAAGATTCCATTAATTATTAATTTTCATAAATTCACACTTATGCTGCAAAAGCATTTAATAATTTGCAAAGAGATTTTTCCGAATTTGAAACCCAATTTTCTAAAATTACTGAAAATTATAAATTTTAATTTTCTTTTGCATTCTTGCTTTGTCGTTCCTTTGTCATTAATTAATTAATTATATGTTCAATTAATTGGTGCATAAAATTGCTTCTCTTATACCAATTCTATTTCTCCGTTTTTTTTGGTTTCTCTTTTCAAAAGGAGTCCAGTAAATTTGGTCTAGAGAACTTTCATATTTCAAAAATTGTTAACAATTATGAACTGCTTCTCTCTCTCTTTATTTCCTATTTATATTCATATCCTTAAAAAGAATTGTTATTGAAGTTATTTTTCTTTTTTCTCTGTCCTTCTCTCCGTCTATTCTTATTTATATTCATATCATTAAATAGTTATTAAAATTCTTTTACTCTTTTTTTTTCTTGCACTCCCTATTCTTGTATGCATTTATATTTTTAAAAATTATTATCAAAATGTTTTCTTCTCTCCCTCTCTCTCTCTTTTCCGGAATTTAATTATATCTCCAGCAAAAAGAAATTTATAGCTGCATTTAAATCTTTAAAAAAATCTGTTATTATTATTATTTATAAGATATCACGAAATAATAATTATATTGGAATCATTATGACCTTTCACCTTTCCATTTTCATTTATTTATTGCTTTTCAATATAATTGTTTTTTTTTCTCTCTCTTTCTCCTCCCTTTACATGTATTTTTATCCTTAAAAATATTTTTTGACTTGTATTTATTCAAAAGTACCACCAAGTAATAATTGAATTGCAATTATGATAATCTTTTTTAACCTTCTCTTTGTTCATTTTCTTTGCTTTCCAATCAGATGGAGTTCCTCTTTCCCTTTGTACACATTCCCTTTTTAAAAAATATTTATATTTTTTAAATAAGTAGTAATTATCATTTAAAAACAACTAATGATCACGAAAATTTGGTAGAATTTTTAACCACGGATAACCTTTAACCGTTTCTTTTCTTTTCTATTTCTTTCTTTTTTTTTCATTCAATATTTCATTTCTAAATGAAATAAACAAAAAGGAAAATGATTTTGGGAAAAAGAGAACGAGAAAGGGTAGCGAAAAATTTTGTTTCAAAAAAATAAAATTAATGCTTTTGCAAATTTTTTATTTATTCTTTTTGAAACAAAAAGTTTTTTCCCCAAAAGTTCAAAAGAAATTTGTCTATAAATGCTTACTTCCCTTTTTTTGTGATAAATTGAAAAAGTTTTCGGTTTTTGTTTTTTTCTTTTCATCCATCTTTTTCAAACAATTTTACATATCATCCCAAGGGGTCGTTCAAACTTTTATTTGCTGCCTTTTGCTTTTTTTTCTTCCGCTTTTCTCTCTTTCACTTTTTTTCCAAAACTTTACTTTCAAAACTAGCAAACTTTTTATAAAGTGGAAAAATCTCGCAGCTTTTTGGCAACTTTTTTTTGCACTTTTTCAATTTGCAATTTCAACCTTTGTGCAATTGTTGTTGAATGGAAACATTCGAAGTGATATTGTTGGTTGCTGCTTTATCCATCCAAAACTCTTGCATTATCATTTTTTCTATGTGAAATTTTTAGTTTTTTTTGATATCTTCTTCAATTATCCATATTGATGTTGCAAAAATATTCGAACAAATTCTTTAATTTGAACAATTATTTGTAATTCATAACTTAATGATTTGATTTATTTTTTGTAAGTAATACATTATTAATTTCACTTTTTTACAAAAATACCAAATTAATAATTATTTGTAGTTAATGATTAGAAATTATCTATTAATCAATAATTTGTATTGCGTAAGGATCAGTTGTTATATACAGTAACCGATTTTCATTGTAGTCATCATTTGTGTTATGGTACTCTAAGACATTTCCACAATGTGGTACCCTAAACATCATATGTGCAAGCAGGATCACCATATATACCGTAAAACACACAAATTAAATACGTTTAAATTAACGTTTTAATACGTTGGAAATACATAGGTATATGATTGCAGGTACACGTTAATGTTTCATACATTAACGTGTGAATATTGCCTGCTTCTAAATTATATTGGATAAAAAAATTTAATACTCAGTAAAATTATGCTCAATTTGGAAATAATACTAAATTATGCTCAAAAATTTTCGCTTAGTAAATTGCTGTCTCCATTTTCTTTTAAATGGTATCGAATTTTCTATTTAACTTGTTTAATAACAATTTAACACTCTAAATCATTCATTCACATGAATTCAGTCGATAAAATATGTCACACAAAAAATATTAAACTTCTGGGATATATGGTACTGGTAGGTATACGGTATTTCGTCTCTCTTATATGGTATCTTATCTGTCTTCTATCGTATATGGTAGTTATACCGCACTTCACCTCACCGCCGTTCACGACAGATATACGGTATCTCGCCTCTCTTATGTGATATAGTATCTTGCGTGCCTTATATACAACAATTAGTGTCTTATATCGAAAAAACAAAGCAAACTCCTTTTTGTTTTAAACTTTCTTTCAGTACTTTCATAAAACAAAAAGGGATGTTTATGAATCATATGTTAAAATTTCAGTAAAAGGATTTTTTTGATGAATGGAATTTTGAATTATACTTTAGCATGAAAAATTTTTTCAGCAAAAACAACAAATTTTTTTTCAAAACTTTTCAATTTTTATCATTTATAATTTTTTATTTTTATAGAAAAATTCAAAGTTAAAGTTCAAATTTTAAGCGTGTTTTTCAAAATTCAATCAGTAAAAAAAAAATTTGCACGCATTATGATGACAAATTATCGAATTAATTTCCAGTACCATTACTGATTCAGTTCAAAATGATTTCATTGAAAAAATTTTTTATTTCTACAATTTTCGCCATTTGTTTTTACTTGAATGTTTTTTTTGTTTCATTCTTTCTCAACAAATTTAACATCGAAAAAAGAAAAATGAAATTTCGGAATAAAAAAAAAGCAAAATAAACTAATCTTTTGAACTAATTAATAAATTTTGTAATCATTTCATTTCTCTATTACGGTGATTTACGGTCTTTTTTTCTATTTCTGCCGAAATATAATTTTTGGATAAATTATTGTCAAAAAAAAAGGTTGAAGAATGGACGAAGTAATTCGATCAACACCATCCGTTTTGTCATTTCTACTATCATCATCGGATGATGTTGCATTGCTATCAACAGCGATGGATGCAAGTACCACACCGTTGATCAAACGTGATCGTTGTACCACACCGTTGGTCAGACCTAGTCATGGTACCTCACCGCTGATCAGAACTAATCATTGCAATTCCTTGGTTGTTGAAACATCTGATCTACTCTTTCGTCCAATTATTATCAATGATGGAAGTGATAATAACCAAAATTGCTACTACTATGATGTTTACAGGTTTTTTTTTTTTTAGCGTTTTTCTTGCTTGGTTGCAGGGTCCGCTTCTGTGGAGGATTGTCTTCCTACGTCCGGCTCCTTAAATGCAAGTTGTTGTTGTCTCCCATTTCCCTTGTTATTGTGTTTTGGACTTGGGGCGATACTTCTTGCCTATTCATTCAGGTGGCGTAGATTTCTTCTTTCATACGGCCATTGTCGGAGATTGTTGAGCCAAGTTATTTGAAACTGTTGCATCTCATTCTTCTTGCAACTATCGTTACCCGACCGACCCGTCGCAAAGGTCTGTCGTCGTTGATAACATATATGAGGATTGAACCCTTCTTGCAACTATCGTTAAAATTATGCTGTTGGCGAGTCCCAACTCGAGACTGCCACACGGGTCAGTCACTGCCCGCAAGTGCAATGGGCCGAAAACAGGTAAAATAATAACATAAACCTCCGGATGACCAAAAAATCAAAATAAATGCTGATAAAGTAATGGGTTACCCCCATTTCTAGTGTCATAGAAAGAAGTATTGAAATTATTTCTCGACATGCGGATTACTCACTGCGCTATTGGTAACCGCATGATGTTTACAGGTTAAAATTCAAAATTTCAAACAGAAAAAAATTTTTTTTGCAAAATTTGAAATGATATATAAATTGGAACGACTAAAAAACAAAATTAATGAAGAATTTATGGAATAAAAAAATTTGGAGAATTTTGACAAAGGAAAGAACGAAAGAAAAAAAAAAACAGAGAAATTAATTTTTTTCAATTGCAACGGAACAATTTTTACTTAAACAATTAATAATTTAATTAATTATAAGTTTCGAAATTGAAAAGTTTTCTTTATAAATTTTTTTTTCTCCTTTTAAACCATTTCATATAAAATTTCAGTATAATGTGATGTGAAAGTACATCATCAAGAACTCTTCCCCCTCCCCCCCAAAAAAAACAGAAATACTGACAATGTTTAAGAATAAGTTATGATTGTTTTGTTTTTTCAATTACTTTAATCAAAAATTAAATGCTGCATTTCTTTATTTATTGAAATTACCATAATATAGAAAACAAAAAATTTTTTTGTTTTCTATTTAATTTCTGCTACAATAATTTTTTGTTGAATACAGTATGCAAATAGAGAATTAATTAATTAAGATAAGCAGGATTTATGTATATATCGAAAATTAAAAAAAAAAAACAGGATTTATGTAAAAGCATTGAAAATTATGCAAAAAAAAATTAATTCTTCCAAAGGTTTTTTTTAAATTAATCTATTTGATTTATTTAGCATTTTGTTAATTGTAAATTACTTTTGTTTTTTTTTTTTTTAATTTTCGATATGAAATATTTTGGTAAAAAAATTATTTATTATTCACAAAGAAATTTTGGAAATACATTTTGCAAGTTTTGTAAGCAAAAGTCCAAATTTTCCTATTTTAAATTTAAATCGTTATGATTAAAAAAAAAATTTTGAATGCTATCAATAAAAACGTATTATCAATTAAGGTTATCACTATCATTACTATCATCACTAGCATTATCAAGATGATTATGATAATGCCCGATGATACATAGCACTTAAATAATGATCAATTTATCGTTGATATTTTTTAGAAAATATTCTAATTGCCATGATAAAAAATAAAAAAATGAAAACAAGAAAATTATTCAAAATTGAATTTTGACAAAATATTGCTTGCCTTCCTTTTTTTCTTGGAAAATTCGTCGTTTCAGTCATTAATTATTTAACCCTAAGTTTTTATCTATCATATTTGATTCAAATTTTGCATTCCTTTTATTTGGCCCAATATTTGCTTCCTTCTTCTTTGACCTCTAATTTGCACCTCTCTCATTCACCCAATATTTTCTTCTCTCTTATTTGACCTCTAATTTGCACCTCTCTCATTGACCCAATATTTGCTTCTTTCTTTTTGTAATCATAATTTTCATCTATCATTTGGTCTAAAATTGCATTTTGGCGGAAATGAAAATTGAAAAATAGCACTTTACCAATACTTGATATTAGAGTTGTATGCAAGAAATAGAAATAGCAAATTGCAGATGACAACTTTCCATCCTGAATTATCGATTGTGTCACAGGGTGAACCACTTATCGAGCTTTTTCATCTTCAAAACTTTTGCTTCAAAATGTCAATTAACCAACATTCTTTCCTCGTAGCATCAAATATTGCACAGTTTCTTCGACAATCAAGCTATCCGTTATTTATGGTCATATTTGGTTTCATCACTATCATACTTCATCAGAATGTTAAACCTAAAGTTTTCATCGCTATTTATTTACCATACTAACATTTCGATTAAAATATCATCATGCATGTGCTTTTTTTGCTTACCGCAATCATTAATTGCATTGTTTGTTTCCATTATATTTTCACCTTTTCCCTTACCACTAATCTTAGTTTTTTTCTTAATTATTATTGATTAATGGAAGATATTTTCAAAGAATAAGCTTTTAATATGATTATTATATTTGTAACAAATTTTTTTAAAGATTCAATATTTGTAAATTACTTTTTGACATTTTAAAATTTTATTTTAACTGTAAATAACAGTTTAATTTTTTACTAGTTCCACACGAAATTCTTTCCAATGTTTTACATTTGTCGTATTTTCCGAAATTATCAGAAAATTATCCACTGCTATCATTTATAAATCATTTACATTCAATTAATGGAAAAAAAAGGAATAAAGAAGAAACTAAATTCAAATAAGTTGAAATTCCTTGTTTCTTCCTCGTTCCTTGTTCGGATGATATCTCAACGAGTTTCCTCGTGTCGACCCTTTTTCACAATTCTCCACTTTGCTCGGTTTCGAGCAATCTGTTCCCACGTACTGCCGCATATTTCTTTAATTTGGTCGGTCCACCTTTTTGGAGGTCTCCCGTTAGGTCTTTTAGCCCCTCTCGGATACCAATCGAGGACTTTGGTGGTCCACCGACCATCCTGCATGCAACATACATGTCCAGCCCACTTCAATCTGCTCGTTCTGATTTCCTATGCGATGTTAGATACTCCACTTTGGCGTCTTATTTTCCTGGTTTGGGACGTGATCTCGTAATCATTCTTCGTTCCATGACTCGTACGTCACCTCCAATTCCTGCATTTCAGCTTTTGTGGTTGCCCACGTTTCACATCCATACAGCATCTCAGAAAGGACCGTCGAGTTGAAGATCTCCGCTTTCATCTTC
>JABVXS010001716.1:0-12480 GCA_013365335.1 Madathamugadia hiepei | reverse complement strand
GAAGACGTCGACGCAGACCACATGCACTTCTTGACCACCTTAAAGCACTGCGCTTCTAAAGCAGAGATCAAAGCGCCCAAGCTTAAGAAGGTGAAAGTGTCAGAAGATACAAGGCCGCTGATGCGCAAACGAAAAGTAATGCAACGCAGTGAGCAAGTTAATCAGGAAAAAAATGAAGGACGATATCCTCATCTTCAAACAGGAACGACTAATTTTTTTTGGACTGGGAAAGATTTATAGTAGTCATACAAGAAACAATCTTTAATAAGGACAAAAATATAATATGTTCATGCTTCTTCAAGAAACTGAGTTTTGAAATCAGATTTTTCGAACTATTAATAATGCAGAAGAACGAAAAAGCATGAGGAAGTGTAGGAGAAGCTTGGTGCTCTACCGAAACAACCTCAAAGCTCTTCGGGACAATGATGGACAAATCGAGAATAGCAGAGAAGAATAGAAAGAATCTGCAAAGAATTCTACACCGAACTGCTATAATAAAAGGGAAATGTCTGCAAATACAGATCAGCCACCCCTCCGATTCTGATAAGCGAAGCGTGTCATGTCATCCAAGAAACTATAGTTGGAAAAGCACCCGGAAGAGACAGAATTACGACAGAACTTCTAAGGCCGGTGGATACCCAATCTGGGCAGAGCTTGAAAAATTGATACCTGGAGTTAAAACAGATGCCTCGAGTCTGGAAGGAATCCAAAATGATCCTACTTTTCAAAAAGGGCGAAAGCATCAAGAAATTGCCCCATTTGTCTCCCTTCGCAAATATACGAAGTTTTCACCAAAATCATCACAAATCGAATAGTGAAAACTTTGGATGAAGAACAACCGAGGAAACAAGCACGATTCAGAAGCGGATTCAGCACTAGAGATCATCTCTTCCGCTTAACACAATTGCTCGAGCGCTCCAGAGAATACAAGCTCTCACTATGCTTTGTATTCGTCGATTTCGAGAAAGCTTTCGACAATATTCAATTCAACGGAATACTGCAGTTTTTAATCGAACAAAGAGTCGACAGCCAGTACATCGAACTTCTGAGAGACATTAATACGGATTGCTCAACGGAAATCACCCTCTTCTACAGCTCCATTACGATTCCAGTTAATAAAGGAGTAAAACATGGGGACATCATTTCTCCACTGCTCTTTTCGGCCAGCTTAGAAATGGTGTCACGAAAAACGAACTGGAAAGGAGGTGTGACAGTCGACGGTGAGCATCTTACACACCTATGCTTCGCTGATGATAACGTGCTCATCGGGAAGTCAGCAGATGCTGCGTGAATTTGAGAATGCCAGAAACAAGATCGGACTTTATATAAACCGATCAAAGACCAAGTTCATCAGATCACAAGGTTTGCCGAGAGCACAAATGAAGCTAGGTGATAAGGTCATCGAAGAAGTCGAAAAATACGTTATTTAGGCAAGAAGTTGACGCACGAAACGATCTTATGGAAGAAATCCAGCGGAGGGGAAGGGCATGATGGCAAACACTTAAGAAAACAAAAAACTCCTGCATTTCTCTCTAACACCGAAGATAAAAGCGGAGATCTTCAACTCGACGGTCCTTCCTGCGATGCTTTATGGATGTGAAACGTGGGCACCCACAAATGCTGAAATACAGAAATTAGAGGTGACCGTACGAGCCATGGAACGAAAGATGATCGGAATTTCGTTAAGAGATCACGTCCCAAATGAAGAAAAAAGACGTAAAAGTGAATTATCCAAGATCGCACAGGAAATCAGAACGAGCATATTGAAACGGGCTGGACCCGTATGCAGAATGGTCGGTGGACTACCAAAGTCCTTGATTGGTACCCGAGAGAGATTAAAAGACCTCCCGGGAGATTCCCAAAAAGATGGACCGACCAAATTAAGAAAATATGCGGCAGAAAACAGATTGTTCAAAAACGAGCAAAGTGGAGATTAGTTGTGAAAAAGGGTCAATACGAGGAAACTCGTTGATATATAGACCGAACAAGGAACAAGGAAATCTGCAGCTTTCCCATAAGAAACAGCCCATGAATTAATGCAATGTAATTTAATTAAAAGCAAAAAAAAAAAACCTACTGAGTTAATTCAATCGTTGCCAATGTCGAAAGCGCATAGCGTTTCTGCTCGATAGGATCATTGGGAATTTCTGATGCCGGTTTATAACCTAAGAAAAACAAAGAAAATTTTCCTTCTGGAAAGTCCATCTGTTTCAATAACCTGAAACATTAACCTTTCAACGAATTATTTCAAAATCAAAAATTTAAAAATACGGAGGAAAAAAATAAGGACTATACGAACCTCATCCCCAGAACATTACAGTAAAATGGCACGGTTTTCCGAGGATCTTTGATACGTAACATCGTTTGCTGGAAATAGAAATCTTTTGTTTCCGGTGGTGCATCTTTTACCAGTTCTTTGATCTAAAACTTTTTGTTGTACAATCACAACTTACTCCCCATAAATTAATAGTACATATGTATATGATAAATACCATGACACATGCGAGGATGTTATGTTTCAAATGTATTTGGGATAATCTCAAACCATTTCTCTCTGTCAAAAAACGCAGATACCTCGTTAGCTGGGATTGGTCCGGCGACGCTGCTGCTTTCTCCGAACTGGAACTGAGTCGAACCCATACTGTAAAAACATTAAATTAGTTTCATCCGTGCTTGAAACTTTGAAAAACCGAACAAATGGATTGTATAAATAAAGGCCGTAGACAGAGTGAAAATAAGGTGATTTCGCAAATTTAAAATATTAAAAAAATAATGATCAGAACCTACATCAGTTATCATCAAATCAACATAATCCGGCAACGGATACATTGAAAACATGTATACATTGAGTATAAATGAGTTAAACCCATCGAATCCTATACAAGCGGAATCATTCTGTTCAGCAAAATCCAATTATAACTATCCCTTTCCCGCTTTTTTCATCCTACGTATCTATATTTTCTAAGTCCATTCTCATCGACATACGCTACCGAGAACATTTCACAAGATAAGCAAGTTTTCTAATCCATCAAGCTTTATTTTCGTTGAAATTCCACAACAACAGACTTACTTGGTCTGTAATGCTTATCACTGTCGGATCGGACTTGTGCGTATAAAAAGTATAAGGTGAAAATAAGAGCATAAACAGCTGGAGACTGAAAATTCCGCTGTTGAAATCGATAAAAATTTGCTAAGCAAAGATCCACCTAGTCATAAGGTAGCAGAAACGATAAGGCAGATTTCAAATATCAACAATTTTAATTGCACCACTACATATTTATTTCGTATTCAAAACTGAGGTCTTGAAACAGGTGCATCAATAGTGTAACTTTCGAGAA
The DNA here is from genome assembly GCA_013365335.1 of Madathamugadia hiepei. Classification (NCBI taxonomy): domain Eukaryota; kingdom Metazoa; phylum Nematoda; class Chromadorea; order Rhabditida; family Onchocercidae; genus Madathamugadia; species Madathamugadia hiepei. The sequence goes on along the minus strand of JABVXS010001716.1, from coordinate 9,142 downwards.
TCTAAAATATTTACGACTGCTGGGAATTAGAACTCGTTAAAAGCAATTTAGCAACTATGTAATGGTAGTAATAATACTGAATGCATCTTCCTGAAATAGATGGACAGTAGAATCAACTGATTTACCGATCATTTCAGGTGTCCGAATTTGCCCCATTGCATAATATCTGGATGCAGCGGAAAAGTGCATGCAATTCGAGTATGCTAATCATCATTAAATTCCTTGAACAAATATTATCAATTCACTAACTTTATGCAAGGAGAAACGTCGTTCGCTTTTGCCTTTCGGGAATTTAATACGATTCGATTCGTGCCAAACAGCTACACCTTTTGAATTTCGCACAATTGGGAACCACAGTAATGAGCTCAGTTTCATGAGCGTGACATCCGAAAAGTAAATAAAACAATAAACAGTATCACTGCTACTAAATCAACTAAAGAAGACAAAATAAACCTACCAAAAGCAATATTAATAATTTCATCATCAACAATTACAGAAATAAACAAAAATTAAAAACAGTTGTACACGAAGAAAGAATGTGACCAATGAACATATAACAACAGCAACGACATTGAAATTAGCGATGGCTATGATATTAACACAATGAAGTGATATGAAAAAATAAAGTTACTAAAAGTTATTCACGTCATGTCGTTTAATTTTTTACCTATGTGAAATGATCTCAGAAAGATAACATACCAGAGTTATGAATTTTTAGGAACGGAAAAATTCAATTTAAGAAAATGGTGACATATCTGAAGTTGAAAAAAAAACTGTAACCAAGTCTTTCAATATCCGTTACCTGCCTTCACAATGACAACTTCGAAATAAGTGACAGACACAATTTACCGCGGCCGAATATCAGAATTTTATGCAAAAAGGACAACTTGGTTTGTGGATGTTAGGAAGGGGGAGGTCAGAATAAGTGTTTTTACAATAATAAATGTTCTTACTGTGTGTTTTAAAAAATAATTTCATTTATATATGTGTCAGAAAATCGTCGTTGTAAACTTTACGAAGTAAATGAAAGTAATCAAATTATACCCAATTAGAAATCTACAGTTGAATTTACCATTTAACGTTATAATAATACTTTAAGCAATTTGCAGATGTGATTTTCAATTTCAATAATTATGATTGTGTTACAAGCGCTGTGGTTGTTATATTACACTAATGCTGCTGCAAACGTACCACTGTTCACGATGACATTTTACCATTTAACGTTATAATGATACTTTAAGCAATTTGCAGATGTGATTTTCAATTATGATTGTGTTACAAGCGCTGTGGTTTTTATATTACACTAATGCTGCTGCAAACGTACCACTTGTTCACGATGACATTATCAATGGTAAAAAACAACAGCTTACACAGGTTTCCATTAATTAGTTATAAACCTTTAGTAATGGATTTTTTGTAGTCATTTTTTTGACTTTTTTTTCTTGCTTTGGATAAATTAATAGTCATCTTTTCAGCGTAATAAGTTATGTTCTTAAAACTCAAAGCAAAGTTTTGTAATATTTTTTATTGTTTCAAATTTGAATCGAACTAAATCAAAATTAAAACAAATTTCAAAATCTGAGGTTGTCAGAAAGTGAAAATATCTGAAAATATTTCGATATATGAAAATAATACTGAAAATTTTGAAAATTCTATAGTCTTTTGATGAAAAATCTCATATAAATTTTTTTTTTTCAAAGGAAGTGTATCGTGAGAAATTTTTTGAAAAGTATGGATTCAAGTTTTACCTTCCCATAACAAAAATGTCTCATAATTATAACTATAACTTGTGATACTTCAGTTTTTATATTTTCACAACAGATGTTACATTTTTATAATTAGCTATGACGCATTTCTTGCTATGATACTTTCCACAATTTAAAACAGCTTATGATGCTTTTTATATGGTTATGACAGGATTTTTATCAAACATAGCATTAAAAGTTGTTTATTACTTTCTACCGAAAGTAAAGTGTTATATAACTACTGATTCAATGCCGTATCCATCTACCATTTGCTAAAAAATACAAATATTTACTTCGCTGTAAATTTTTTTGAGATAATGGATTATAATCTTCTTGTGATTTTTTTCATTGAACAATAAACAATAATCCATCTGTAAGTTGAGCTTTCTGCAGAATTTCCATGAAAATCCAGTGGATCGAATAGTAGAAGCTCATAAGTCGGTGTCTGAAAATACAGTTGTTGGAAAACTGGGCACTGATCGTCCGATATTGATATCGTATTTGGCTGCAATAAGTCAGTTTCCAAAGAATCTATTCGATTCGCTAAAACTATTGTCTGAGGTTTGTTCTTTGAATTTTACAGTAAGTTTTGTATGTTTAAGTTATTTACAATTAGACTTACTCCAATAAAAGGCATTGTAAGCTATTTGCATGCAATTAATGAAAGCTGTAACTCAGTTATAACTGGCAAAGTAGCTAGGATTTATTGGAATATTGAAATTGACTTTATAGAGAATGCTAAATTTTTGCTTTCTTTTTCCCCAAATTTAGCATTGCGTAGCTTTTGGATTTTTCAACTATTTTGAGTAAAAGGTTAAAATTTTCACTGAGGAGTAAGTTGCTTTTAGGTAAGTCAAGGATAACCCAAGTATACGGAAGTAGGTGTTTGTATGGATTATTAGTAATATACTGACGGTGAATTTCGATTGATAAAAAGTTCACTTTTTTAGGCTGGTAATATCGAAACAACAGCTGAAAGAAATGAAAATTATGGATATTTATCCAAATGTTTCCGAACAGATTTTGAAGGCATGTTTGGTATAAATAACAGTTGAACTAGTATTGTGGGCATTATTACCAATTTTATTAGTCGAAAATTTTCGATTTTAGGTTCGATGATATCAGGAGCCTTAAAAGTAGCTGTTGACGATGTGAATGCTGACCCGGAATTGCTTCCGAATCACAAGCTAATTTATACCTTTAATAACACTTGTGGCGACGAGCAGCAAAGTTCATTCTGATTTTATTGAAAACTGGAACATTATATTTGATCAGAATGACGGTTTTTCTTTTTTTTATTTATTTTTTAGCAGATTTTAGACACTTAATATTTATAGTTATTTAGGCACTCGATTTTTTATGCAACATTGGGCACTTGGTGCAAAAGTTTTTATCGGTCCGGAAATGAACTGCCGAACTGAAGCAACAATGGCAGCTGCACAGAATTTGCCCATTTTATCTTACAAATGCAAAGATGAAATGATGTCCGACAAATCTAAGTTTGATTTTTAATGTTTTAAAATGAATGAATTATCAGGTTATTGAGATTTGTTTTCTGTTGATATCAATAGGAGCTCGCAAAGATTTTTTACATAAAAAAATTCTTTTACGGTTATTATTTTAGATATCCTACATTTGCGAGAACACTGCCAGCGGAAACAGAAATAACAGCTGCTATGATTGCTTTGTTCAAGCATTTTAAATGGCGCAAATTTTCAATAATTTACGAGAGAAACGTTGCAAACGAGGAATTATTCCGTTCTATAAAGGTACTGGGAGCATTTATTAAGAATGTTATCATATTAGCTACTAAGTTTAAGCTTAAGTAGCTCGTCGATCATTATCTTCAGCGGGTACGTGGATTGATTTTTTTGGCAACATTATCTTTCTCGTTATGTTATCGTTTTATAAAGTTGATTTTTGGTAGTTGCTATCATCAGCTGAGGATGAAGAATGTGCTGCATCAAAAACGAGTATAGCGAAGATTACGAATTCTTTATAGAGCACGATTGAAAAGCAGAATGTGGGACTGGAAGTAAGTGATAACCATTATATGATTATAAATGTGAGTACAATACCCCACCCATTTTCTGAAATTGAGCGAAGCAACATTGAGCAGATCATATCTGATACATATGCTACAACTCGAAGTAAGTTTCACATTTGCTTGTAATGATTTCGAAACTAATTGGAATGTTGTAAGACAAAAAAGTTACCCGTCACCAGCATCAAATTATACTGAGAAATACCACTCGAGACTCTTTAACTACTCGTGTAATTTATTAACTCTCACACTCTGCATTGCTAAACTCAGAGTTTTACAGTTTATCTGACTTTTGGAAATGTTCGTTTGTTTCGTCGTATACTTCTGGAAATGGGTGCACAGGGTTTAATGGAATCTGGTGATTATGCGTTGATTTATATGGATCCTGATTATAATTGGTTGAACACCTATCATGCCATGAACAATCACTTCTTCAGAGGTATTTCCTGGGAATTTTCGATATAATGAAATAGTGAGATTCAACTACAAAATATTGCAGCTTTACTAATTCATAAACTTGGAATGTCTTTAAAGAATTTTTTAGAACAATTTTTGAGAAGTGATTGCAAAATTCTATAAAATTTGCTGTAAAATATAAATCTCGTAATTTAGCAAAAATTTAGATACTTTACTTTCGGTAAAGCAGTCATGGGATGATTTGAATTCACAGGATCGAAAGGTTGTGAATTTTTCACGATGTGCTTTGGCTATTATTCCAACGCCGGTACAATTGAATGCTTCAGAATTCGTAGCATTTTGGCGTCAAGCCAATCACTATTTGTCCTTATTTGGTGTAAAGCAGAGCAATAGTACAACTTCTATTAAGGTATCTATTCTTGAGTAATCTTTCTATTTATTTACTACCATTGTATCTATATTTTCTAGCTTTTAGCCCTGCATAATATCCATCAATTCTCAATAATATGCTGGAGTAACATATAGTAACTAATACTGTATTCCACTAAAACTTCCTGCGTTTAAAATTTTACAGGCAAATCGTTTTGCATGTTATTTATATGATGCAGTGAAATTATATGCATCAGCATTAACTATAGTATTAAATGAAACCGCCAATGAGCAATATACAGTTGGTTATGATCCGATCTCGGATGGAAAACGTATTGTCAGTCACATTTTGGGACGTGTATATCGAAGTAAGTATATCAAAATAGAGCAGCTAATTTTTGAAAAATATCAATGAAGCGCTTTAATGTTGGTAGTTTTATATCTTCAGAATTCAATGATATAGAAGCTGGAAAATTTTATAGTTGGTTTCAGGCATACAAGGATTCGACATGCGTATTAACGAGAACGGCGATGCACAGGGTAATTACACTCTACTCTCTTTACAAAAAATAGAGCCGGTATTAGATATTAATAATCCGGATTACTATCCGCTCAATTATGGTCTCTCCATTTCTGCTGATTTTGTTTATGATTCTTTTGGCGATCTTCCTCTCTTACGGTTTAAACGTCAGATTCAGTGGCCATCCGGATTTGCACCACTTGATGAACCTGTCTGTGGATTTCACGGAAAAATGTGCAAAAAAGGCATCTTTTCCAATTTCATAGTTGACCGAAAAAAAAATTAAGTAATTTGGTTCTTTCATATTTTTGAAACTCGATGAATTTTGAAGGGCCACTACCTCGTAATACTGTAAGTTATTTCAGATTGGTGGTTAACCGTTTTTTTGACAGTAGCCACTGTATTCTGTTTTTTTGCGGTTATTGGAAGTGCAATGATTTATCGGTATGTTAGACAGTTTAAGGAAGAAAATTAAGTATTTTTATAGATTAACGTTTTATTGTTGGAAAAGGTAAAATAGAATAATTCCAGGAGTTACAAATTTGAGGAAGAACTCTCAAATGTTTGGAAAATTGATCAGCGTGAAATCGAAAAGATTGTGAAATGCTGTGAATCTGCTGCTTCACTATATGTTGTGGAAAATAACCATGTAACTTCATTTTTTTTAATAAACATTCATTGCGCTTTTTGTAAATTGCGGTTACTAAAAGCATTGAATCTGTCTATCATCTGAAAGTTTTTATTATTGAATCCTTTCATTGAACTTTGCAATGTACTTCCTAGATGAAAATATGATGATAAATTGAGTCAATAATAAATATTGAAAGGCTAATTCATAACTGAAGAACTTCTAGACGTTCTTGCAAAACGATGAAGATTGTAACCAGGAGAAACGATGGCCTGAATTATGTGCTGTAGCACTTTATAAAGGGGCTGTAGTGTCCATTAATGAAATTACGTATTCGCGTAAAATGAAGGAATTAACGCGTGCAGCGAAATTGGAAATGAGAATTATGTGTCAGTTGCATCATGACAATGTTAATTCATTTATGGGTGTGCATTTTGATGTTTTTTGAAATTTATTCAAATCGATAAGTGTGGTAATTACCGTGGGTTGCATCTCGAAACCACCTAAAAGCAACTTATGGTAGTTTCTTTAACAATGGGTAAGGATATCTCTATTGCATTTGGTCAGTTTTTTTCGCGTGAATATTACTTTAATATATATTTATAGGAATTATGATTGGTTCCTCATCGATATGTGTAGTGAAAGAATTCTGCGCGAGAAGTTCCTTGATGGACATACTTCGTAATCATGACCTAAAATTGGACGATTTATTCATCGCATCATTTGTGGAAGATCTTGTAAAGGTAATGTCCAACTTGTGTTAATTTATTGATGTACTGATCGATTACATGGCTAAAAAAATTTTTTGCATATTGGTTTTGAAGGGCATGATTTATCTGCATGAATCAGATTTGGGAGTTCACGGAAATCTAAAGTCCACCAACTGCTTGATAACAAGTCGATGGGCTCTACAAATATCTGATTTCGGATTACACGAAATTCGAGACGGTCAAGAATGGGGAAATGATGATTTTATGGTATATTTGACGAAATTCTTTAGGACTTTATATTAAATAGATCCAATTTCCATTTTTGCTTAATCTTTTTCTTTCATTTTTTTACTCCAATTCTTATCACAAATGTATTTGGTTTCTTAAATAACTGAAATTTCTGTGATATTTAAGTGGGAAAATTTTCTGTGGACATCACCGGAATTATTAGAAAAAAGTGGATGTGTGCATGCTGTTAAAGGGACTCAAAAGGGTGATGTTTATTCGTTCGGTATAATCTTACATGAGATTATAGCACGACAAGGTCCATTCATGATGCTTCGAAACAGTGATTTAACTGCTCAAGGTCATTTCTATTTACCATATCAGCCAACTTTTACTCTGTTTTAATTATATGATCTGAGTTCAGTTTCTGATATGATCTTAACCAAGGCTCTATTTCTTTTCCGAAGTTATCAATCTTAGCAGCAATAACCATTAAGGTTATAGAGAGATTTTAATTATATCAAAATAGAAATTTATCTGTCATTGGTCATACGAATAAATATTTGTACGATCTCCGACATTTACACGGAAATTATTTAAAATGTCGTGTTCCGAACTTTGTTGGAATAGATAAAAAGGTAAAATTGTAGAAGTGGTACTGAATGTATTGAACAATGCTGATTATCGACCATCTTGTGACGGTCTTTCGGCTTCTAGTTATGTAATTAGTGCAATGACAACGAGTTGGTCTACTCTTCCCGCAAATCGCCTAGGTTTCCGAACCATTCGGCACAAATTAAGACCTATGTTCGAACCAATTTACAAAGGAAATATTATGGTATGTTTGGAAGATTTGTTAATAACCTATCGATATACTAAGTGAGGGTTAGCTAACAGTAATTATGCTACCAAATCTTACTTTGTTGCTTCTTTAAATTGCTATCATTTAATACTTTTTAGAAGTCCTTTACTATAGCTTTTTATTCATTCGAATGTATCTGGATAAGCAATGATTTTGCATATTTTAAGGACCATATGATGATAATGATGGAGAAATATCAAAATCAACTGGAAGATTTAGTAAACGAACGCACCACTGAATTACGCGAAGAAAAGCGACGCACAGAAAATTTACTTCAGCGCATGCTGCCTGTGTATGTTTTTTTTTTTCTCTCAAGGATACTGTCAATTTTTTTGAGGAAATTATTTCACTCATACTTTGTTCGAAAAATCATTCTGACTAATTTGCAATTCAGTTTGAAGGTTGAATTTAGTCAACGAAAAAATGAAATGTCAAATTTTATTCATTTATTGACATTGTATTATTATTTTTTATTTAAAGGTTTAATAGTGCTGCCTATCTATTGCAAAATATTGCTTAAGTACCATCGTTTCTAACATCGTATATGCCACTCATTCCATAGTTTTTTAGCTCGGTGGCTCAACAGTTGCTTGCTGGTAGAGATGTTGTTCCAGAATTGTTTTCTTCTGTTACCATTTATTTCTCGGATATTGTAGACTTTACGAAAATCTCAGGCATATCAACTCCTTTGCAAGTAGTCCAATTTCTCAACAAACTGTATACTCTATTTGATCATATCATTAAGCAGTATGATGTTTACAAGGTTATTGTCTTTCTGTGGTGTTCTCCAGATATTTGATGTTTAAGAAATTTGGTTTACGAAGTTCAAATAATCCAAGTAGTCGATATGTTGAACAGCAGAGCAAAGTGATTAATATAATTAAATTAAAATGTGCCTGTAGCAAGTTTCTTTCTGCGATATTTGTTATTGTAGTTGCATAATTGCTCGGGCGATGGAATATCTCATTTCTCACTGATTCTTGTTGTTAACAGAATTTGCATTGTTAGGTAGAAACGATCGGTGATGCATACATGGTGGTGTCTGGAATGCCTGAAGCTCGTCCGGTCGAAATACATGCGGAACAAATTGGCATGATGGCACTCCATCTTCTTGCTGCTGTTCGGAATTTTAATATCCCACATCTTCCTCAAGAACAGCTCAGATTACGTATTGGCATACATACTGGACCATGTGTTGCTGGTGTTGTTGGTAAAACGATGCCACGTTACTGTTTATTTGGCGACACAGTGAATACGGCATCACGGATGGAAAGTAATGGTTGTCGTAAGTCTCTTTTTGGCACATTTTATGTGAGATGAGCAACTGAAAACTAAAAATGTTTGCGTATCTGATGAAAATTGTGAAAAGTCAAGATTAAACGCAGGGTTTTGTTGGTAGTTGAGTTGTCAACCTTTCCGAATTTCTTTTAAATTTATTAAGAAAGAGTAACTTGACCAATTTTTAGTTACGATTCTGACGGAACGAAACAGATTCTGTACTTCTTCTTCTTCTTCTTCTGTTAGCGTTTTTCCCACTGAGATGCGGGGTCCGCTACATTGGAGCGTTGTCTCCATACGTCTCGGTAATGTGCCATGTGAGACGATAGTCCAGCGACCCTTGG
>JABVXS010001715.1:0-12481 GCA_013365335.1 Madathamugadia hiepei | reverse complement strand
TGCAGAGTTTATTGCTTCTATACACTTTGGTATTTAAACATTTATTTGGGTAGAATAATAAACAGTAAGACGGGTTTGGAACACGAATACACGAAATAAGGTGATGACGATCCAAAGTAGTGGGAGTCAAGTAAAGCTAGTTGCAAACGTCAATTCCTGTTGTAAACTAGTTGAACTGTCCAGCTGTTGAGTGAACAATAATCCTGGAGCCCCAATCCATTATATCCATTCTCGTGGGCCAATCAGAGTGCAACACATCATTCTTGACCACTTCGCGGGTAAAATTATATCACCAAGTCGACATTGTGGCGCCTGGTATCCTTAACAGGAGCACATCATAACTCCGACATTGCGGCGCCAATGTGACTCTTGTAGCTCTCGCTTCGTTGTTTTAGCGGCAAACGCATTTAAACTTCTTTTACAGTTTCTGAAACTTCCCATTTAATTCTTGTGTTTTGAAATGAATGAAAAAAACTTAGGTTGGATGTTTAGCAATTAGAAGAGCCTAATCTTTATGACTGCTCTCTCTAGGACATTTATTAGTCTTCCAATTGCTAAACATCCAACCGAACTTTTTTTTCCATTCATTCTAAAATATTACAAAGGAATTATTATATAGAAATTTTCAGAAACTGGGAAAGAAGTTTAAGCACATAAAAACCGAAATACATTAATTAGATTTTTATTGAAATGAAGAGAAAAAAAAATGCAATATTTGAGAATATTTTCAGGTACTGTGGTACGGAATGTTGCAGGACCTTCGATTGTGATATCATTTGCATTAGCTGGCTTTGCATCACTTTTAGCTGCATTATGTTATGCAGAATTTGGCGGAAGGTTAACAATATTTCACATTTGAGAAAAAGCTTAATAATTTTTCGAGTATAATTATTGGTGATACTCACAGAGTGATGCCATATTAGCATTATTTAACAATAAATGCTCTCAATTTCCAATCCGAATAACAATCGTTGGTCATAAAAAAAGTTGCTCAAATTAGATTTTACAGGTGGACATGATGGATATATGTTATAATTGAATTTCGTATGTACTATTTTTGAAAATTTCAGATTTCCAAAAGCAGGAAGTGCTTATACGTATGTTTACATCGGTGTCGGAGAATTGTGGGCATTTGTTGTTGGATGGAATGTTATTCTAGAACATATGATTGGTGCTGCAGGTGGAGAAATCATTGAAGTATTATCACGCACGCGTACCTTCTGTCCTATCACTTTTTTCCACAAATTTTTGTTTAAAACTTTTGCCTTTTCAGCAGTAGCTCGATCATTATCTGACTATGCAACGTCTTTGGTTGACAATTCACTCAAAAATTCAAGCATCGTTACCATGGGACATTTTGATGTTTGTTTTGTTCATTTCAAACAATGTTTAATTGAAAATTAAATCAATTAAAGATTCTATGATAATTATTGCATCGTTTTGTCGTTTTTTTTTTTCAGCTGAGGTGATAAACTTGAGTGATTAACAAGCTCGAGTGATGAGCTAAGTGATATTTTTAGAAATCATTTTTTGCCGATTCACCGGATTTGATCGCATTTTTGGCAGTAATAACAGTGGCAATATTTACCGGTCTTGGCACAAAAACATCCACGAACTTCAATTCATTATTCACAGTAGTTAACATGCTGGTAACTTAATTATAATCTTGAAGATTTAAATTTACAACATCACTGCTCCCTATTGTTTGTTATAGCAGTGATATTCTTCAGGTTATTGTATTCGTGGTTTGTTATGGCTTCACATTAGCAGACTTCACAAATTGGTTTTCTCATAAAGGTGACACTGGCAGATCAATTTTTTTCCCATACGGTATTAGTGGAACATTTGCTGGTGCTGCAAACTGTTTTTTTGCTTACATCGGCTTTGATAGTTTAGCAACTGCTGGTGAAGAAGCTTCTGGTAAATTCATCGTTATTACTCCAATCCTCTATGTTTACTTGTTCGTTTAAAACTAAAAATTATTGAAATTTTTAAAAAAATGGCAATTTTTTAGTAGATGAAGCTGACTGACAACTAATTCAGATCCAGCTCATACGATTCCTTTAGCAACGTTCATCTCGATGTCTATCGTAACAACAGCTTACATCCTCATGGCTTCAGCATTGACTTTAATGGTTCCATTCTGGGAGGTAATCAATTACTCAATACAGTTGTTTCGTTTCAAACAAAAAAAAAATTGAAAGAAACTAAATGTTTTGTAGGTTATATTGATGAAAACTGTCTTAATAGTACATTTCATAAATAACTTAATTTACAGGTAAATCCAACCGCAGCATTTTCGGAGGCATTCGTCAGGTGTGGTGCAACTTGGGCGAAATATATCGTTACTGTTGGAGCATTGTCCGGCATGGTTACAAGCTTGGTTCGTTTCTTAATACATCCGAAGTGTCTCTCAATGTCTCATTCCATAAACAATAATGTTAACAGTAATCGATGAAAAAAATAAATAAAAAATCCAATAAAGATAAATCACCCTTTAAAACATTCGATAATACAGAATTACTGAAAGATTATTTTCCATTAATCAGCCTTTTTTACTCGCAAATCATTAATCAATTAGTTGTACAAAAAATTGGAAAGTTCTAGATTGGTTCGATATTTGCACTACCGCGATGTGTTTATGCAATGGCTGAAGATGGACTGTTATTTAAGACTTTTGGAGAAATTAATGAGAAAACTCAAGTAAATATTTGAAGTCATTTTTCAGGAAAACATGAGCCTTCAAATGTAATATTAATTATTTAACAATGTTCTGAAGAACCATAAAGTTTAGTTCTATTTTAAAAGTTAAATGTACAAAATGCAAGCAAAAATTTTCTAACAAATCAAATAAAAAGAAATGCTGTAAAATTTATTGCGTAGATTCATATGGTTGTTCAGTAGCTTATTGCTTGGAAGATTCAAAATTCATACAATAAGCACAATACCACGTACAAATGAATAGGAAGGACAATCCCACAGAGCTCGTTCGTTACGATCGATGGATAAATCAGATGGTTACAATGGTTAGGAGGATTAAGGGGAACAGGTTTATTTGGTAGACTCGATAGTGGATTGACCGAAGATTTAGGAAATCAAACAAAGAAGTGCACATATGACCTCACACAATGACTTCATAAGCTGTAAAGACGGCACAGGATTACATACGTGCAGGATTGCGAGCGAAGGAATTTGTGTTGGATAATACGTGCATACAACTAAGAGTGGATTAAAAAGCTCATCGTTTGGGAACAAAGAAATATTCCCTTCTGTTAATCGTTTGTGTCGTACAACCGTAACAATGTTTTGTACAAAAAAAAAAATGGTCAAATTACTTTGATCACTTGAAACATACGTAGATTCATCTTGGTTTTTCCAGCATGACATTCTGAAGCAATGTTAAAAATTTTCCAACATTTTTTTTTTCAAGCAAACCATCAATTTCAGCTTTTCAAATGAACCGTTAATTCGTAATCCTAACATTGCTTGCAGGTACCACTGAAAGCAGTAATTGTTTTCAGTGCTCTTACTTCTGTGATTGCATTACTATTTGATGTTGAAACATTGGTGGAATTTCTATCGATCGGTATACTTCTAGCTTATACAATTGTTTCTGCATGTGTCATCGTCCTTCGATATCGTCCAGTTTACAATGAAGAAAATGCTATTGAAGGAATCGGTATGATGTTGTAATTACCGGATTGTTTTCTTACTATGAAATGATTGATGGGTAACTTTACATGACATTTCATCCCTGTAAAATGTTTGCTAAGGTTGAGATGTTTGAATGAATGGAGAAGGAGTGTTTTATGTATAAAAGGATTTAGGTGTAAAATTTTAAAAATGAAAAAGTTCAGCGAAACGCGCGAAAAAAATTAATCCTAATTGTAGGAGGTCAAGTAAAAATTATATATCATTGGTTTAAAATATTGTAAAATTATAGCAGGTCGATTGAAATCCTGCATACCAGGATATCATTGGTTTAGTATTTTTAAACCAGGAAAATTGGTACTTTGGTGTGTTTTTTCAATGATATTTGCTGATGTTGGTATTAGCGTCATATTTGCTACGACATTTGCGCACTCATTATTTGGTTGGATATTAATTGTCACATTTGGAATAATCACTACGAGTGCATTCGCGTTAATTTGTGCACACCATCAAAATAATGAACAAATTTCATTCAGGGTTATTATTTTTCAAATGTTACTATTATTTGATGTAATTTCAAAAAAAAAAAAAATCCGTACGGTGAAACATTTATGTGCGGCAACTATCAAATCATTAAGGAATCTGAAGTGAAAAAACTTTATCCATCCCAAAATTCTCACTTGATCTTACATATGCTTTAGGTACCATTGGTACCTCTTATACCAGCAACCAGCGTATTCATCAATATTCTTCTAATGTTCCACCTAGCTCCGGTGACTTGGATTCGACTTGTCCTTTGGTTAGCTGTCGGTAAGTTGACGAGTTGACGACCATTTGATATTTGTATATCGTACCAAGCCATGTCTCAGTGTATTCCTTTAATGTTACAAGATGTTCGTCTTATTTTTCGATTTTTTCTTTTTAATTTTTAATAATAACAAATAATTCAAATCGAATCAAAATTCTTATTTTACAACCAAGTTTGGTAATATTTAATAATTTCATCAAAATTTTTTGTGCAACTTTTTAGGACTTATGATTTATGGCTTTTATGGCATCAAGCATAGTAGTGAAGCCTATCGGGATTCTGGCCAGGTAACCGCTTGTACGACATATGAAAGTATCGCGACTATATCGATGCCATCATGAACGAGAAAATCACGTTGAGACGAGCATGGATCAAACTTTTGATGATCTAATGACTGATCATAAATCATGGGGCAATCGGTGAAAAGTTGTTGCAATACTACTACTGAGTTGCTACTACCAAAGCCTCAAGCGTGTTGTTACTACAAACTCCCTTTGATGAAATATCATTTTACATTTCTTGGACTACCAACTACTTTTGCTTATTTCCTGTGTTATCTTAAATACTATTATAAGGCGTTTCTTCGAATAAAATTATTTCGCAGAACAGAAAAACCATTTGAAAATTTAATTTGACTAGTGTGAAAAAAAATTCTTGCTACTTCGATTCAAAGCTCTAGTTTAGCTTTCTGCCTAGATGCACATCTCAGCAACTGGATTCCTCGCGGCACTGGGCCAAGTCATTCAAACTCTTTCAAATTTTTTGTATTCATTATAGAATTTAATGATCTAATGGCTGATCATAAATCATTAGTAACATTCCCAAACTGTTCCTGCTTTAGCTTAGGATTTCATGGGCTCCCATTATAATGGTTTAGTTAATTGACATATATAAATGAAATGCAAAAATTCAGTTCAATCAAATACCATCTGAGTATTAAGCAAACAGAAAAACTTCAAACAAAAGAAAAAACTAAATTTACGAAATGAGACGCAACGCTGCAACCAAAAATAAACCAACTTGACACCACACTGGATATTCACAAAATTAAATTGAAAAATACAGCCTTTGAGTCATCGCTTTAGTTAAACGAAGGATGGTTTAACCAAAAAAAAAGGACTACAGAAATAATGTAAGATCTATATCCTTTGAACCAAATTTAATTTGCAAAATGTCTGTCCGTAAATCTCGAATAATGCTTATTCAGATTAATACAAAAAAAAGGAAAAGTACACACGCTCAGAGCAACAAAACGCGCAGAAGTCTTGGCAAGACAGCTTGAAAAATGAGAACAGAAAACAGGCAAGAAAAAGATAGGTTAAGATTACATGAGGCAAGATTTGCGGAGATGACGATTTCGGAAAATTCAGAATATGAAATGCATTTAAACAATTGCTGGAAAATCAAGCAGAATGGAAGAAATTAAGTAGAGTGAAGACAACGATAGAATTTCTGAATACAAAAATGTCATCCACATTGCTAGTGTGTTACAGCACCAGGCGGCTAGAATAAACCACGCCTGTGTCATGCTTGAATTACACGTGCCCATCAATATTTAAAATCCATGAAACAAATATGAATTAATCATCGCTACCACGTTTATAATCAGTTTCACAACTCATTAAGGTAACGAAACCATAGTTTCTACAGCTGAAAACAAAGTAGTAAACTGATCATCTTTCCAAAAATCGTACAATTAAGTTGACAGCGATTTCGTATTACCACTGTTACTAGCAACAGGTGTACTCGAATACGGTTTATTATCCTTTCCACGCTTTAGCTGTACTTTTAGCCGTTTTGAACCTATCTGGAATCCATTAAGTGCGGAAATGGCATTCTGGGCAGAAACGGCGTTGTCGTAGCTAACAAAACCTGAAAATATTGAACCGAGTAAAATCAAATACTGATTTTCCTTCACAAATTTTCATTAAAATCTAACACTGTTCTTGTTTCAACACGGTGAGAGCTATTCATCTCCCATAGATCAATTATATAATTCACCAATGAAACTTACCAAAACATTTACTCAGGTTAGTTTGTTTGTCGATGAAAACTTTTGCCGAAATAATCGATCCAAAAGGTGAGAATGTGGTGTATAAATCGTTATCGGTGAAGTCTTGCGGGAGATGATAAATGAACAGATTGCAGCCATCGGGTCCCTTTGACTGTCCACCACTTGCTGCATTTATTCCTGTGTTAGACGCATTACTGGCAGTAAGCAAATTTTCAGCTGATAAATGTGGGTACAAACCTGAAAAAGACAATGAAAAGTAAGGGTCATCATTCATAACATCTACTTACCAAACGGCAAACACATTAGTGACAAAGTTGGCAAGAACATCCGTACCTGCGAACGAATTAAAAACAACGGTTAAATGTTTCATAAATAATTATTCGCTGTAAATATTGGTACACGAAGAAAATTGATGAGCGAAATGGCTCACCAGCAAACTGCTGTAATCCTGCATATGCTTGCTGCAAGGCGTCGATGCTGCTTGATGCATTCTGCCCTGTTAGTTGAATAAGGTTATTTCCTCCAGTTGCACCATTCATTTTATTTTCGCTACCAAAACAACCTGAAAAGATTTAGTTTAATCAATGCGAACGGCGTGAAAGCAGAAGTACGAAAATACCAAAATTTGGAACTGATTCATTTTCGCAGCATAATATTTACCACTAGCAGAAGATATCGGCGTATTAGCAATCTGGTGATGTGTCAGAAGCTCTAACAATCTTTGCTGCTGCTGAAGTGCAGCTATTTGCTGATGCTGCTGTTGCTGAAGAGCAGCTGAAATAGCAGAAAGTCATTCAGTTTTAAATCTAAGGCTGCAGAAACATAACTTCCGCATCGTTTATATAATTTTTCATAGCTGTATCCACAAAGAATTTCAGATGCACTCAAGAAACAGCAAGAATGTTGTTGAAAAAAAGACTTTAAAACATGTTTACATAAGCAGAAACGAAAAAGCAATCCAAGGATTACAAAAAATACCAACGTTAGAATCACAACAAACAAATTTTAATTTCTTTTGAAACTTCACAGTAAAAAATACTGAAAGGCGTTTAAGTGAAGCGTGTCAGCCGTTGAATTAATTTAGTAATTCTTACTACCGCATGAATCTTCTAGACTTATTCAAGCCATTTCAGTAAAATTACATTTATAACTGAGCCATAAAACTTCCAAGAAGAGGCAAGAAAAACTTTTAAAAATTCATTAATTGACTCAAACCAAACCTTCTGCTACCATAATAAAAAAGTGGAAGACAGTAAAACTTGAAACTAATAATATAATATCAAATAACATTGCAATTTATGCTTTTAGAAGTAAAGGGAAAGAAAGAACTTTGAAACTTGATAGCACGGCAAGAAAACTTCTATTGCAGCGTACATGCATCCAAATCTAAATTACTCTCTAGCAGTGCAAAACAGTCATGAAGAACCGCAGGTGTCAAAAACGATGTTTAAAGCTAAATATGATGTATTGTAAAGGAACTGGAAAGAAAGCGGGAGGGGACATGCATTGTTTTCACGATTATGTACCTGTTGAATCTGCATTTGAAAGGCCCGGTGAAGAGGAGAGTGATGCCAGGGTTTGCTGACCGAAAAGAGGTAAGGGTGGTTTTACAGATGTTTGATTCGATGTTGCTGTATTCTCGGTTAAACGACCCAAACCAGATAATACTACAATACAATTTTAATCACTGTTTACTTGTTCTGGTCAACAAATCCAGAACCCTGATGATGATTCCCACGAATTAAAATCATGTGAAATTCATTTAATGTCCTACCGTTACATGTTCCCTATCAGCAAAGAATAGTAAGCTAACAACGTTCAGGTAACTTCGTAAAACGAAAAATTTTAGTGAATAAAACTGAAAAATGTACCATTTCCAAGCAAGCTTAAAACATTGGGTTGCGATGCTGTTTGGAGAAGAGCAGCGAGTGCGGTCAACTGATTTCCCAGAGCAGGATTGGTACTATTATTAGGTTGTGCTGTTTGCAGCAACTGCAATAAACATATTCATGAGAACATGATACAATCTGCTCCGAAATTCACAAATTCAAAAACACAAGGTTTTCCTCGAACTCACTTTATTTCGAACTAATGGTCCAAAACTGTGACTCTTCTGTAGAAATTAGCAGCACAAAAATCACTATTCGTCTACATTCTAAGCAAAAGTTCAAACTATTCACTTACTAAAGTAAGCACAAAAGTACTAAACAGATAAGGGTAGTTCTCATAAAATATTTTAATAGGCAAATAAGGACTGGTGAATATCAGCCTGAGCTAAATTTTTATAAATTACATCAGTAGGCGATAAAACTGAATAAGGCAATATGAGCTAACAAAAATTATAACAATGTTAATTTATCTAAAAAAAAATCCCGTTGCAAATTTTACCTGTTGCAAAACGTTGGCTAAACCTGTGTTTTGCAATGGAGGTGTCGCTACTACTGGTGTTCCACCACTCTTTTTAGCATCTTTTTCTTTTTGAGTATCAGCAAATTTCACAACAACAGGTTTCGAACAACCCTAAAGATACGGTGGCTTACGATGCATACTAAATTACAAAATTTGTAGCATAACAAGACCTTGCTGCATCGCGAAAAAGATTCCCGGATGATTTTCCAAACCAAAAACAATTATATGCTCCATCGAGTAATAACAATTAACATTCAGAGGACTACATAAAAAAAGCATGCTTTTTAGTTTCCTTGCAAAAAATTATTTAGTACATAGAAAATTAACCTTTATAAATCATGACATGGCTAAAATAAAGAACCATGGATATTAATCTTTCAGAACTTAACAGAAGATTTGACCCATCAAAACTCATAAAACATTCACCAAAGTGATGGAAAGCGCTAAATAATGAGTCTCGTGCTCCCACATTTATGTCGTCAGATCAACAAATATTTGACACAATATTACAAAATGTAATCAAACATGATATGATTTAAGCACAAAGCTAAGACCTATAAGTAATAAGTGCCAAAACGGTGAAAGTTTATGAAAGCAAATCAGTAAAACGTAAACCGCAGCCACAGTACGGTGGTAAACAGGAAGCTCAGTGACATACGACGCTTTAAAGAAGTGTACTACGAAAAGTGTACAGATGAGCGACAAAGTACCTCCATGGTTTGAGATAGATGCACTTGTTTGATTGCTTGTTGCGCACAGGAACGATGAGCAAACGTCACAAAGGCACAGCCTGGAACAAAAAGTTACGCTCAACAAACAACTTTTGAGACAAGGACAACATGAAAAAATGAACAGAGTAATGATAAAGATTATAGTACGAAATCGGCCGTAATATTTCTTTACAATGAAAACTAATTCGATATAACCCCACACCAGATACCTTCAACGATCATAAATTTAAAAATTGAGACTACCCGGAAGATTCAATCAACTAAGTAACATACTAATACAAAAAAAAAACTGACTTTGTTATTACCTAATTTTTAAGTACACTGGGAGCAGTAATCAACAAACTCTATGAGATCAATGCGCACAAATCATTTTACAGACACAGAACACAAAATGACAATAAAGCACTGGAAATCACCTAGATTACGGAAACTCTGAGCATTCATGCACTAGGTCTGCAAACTTATAGTTGTAATTTCTAACATGACGTTTATCACCTGAACCGCAAGGACTACAACGTCGTACAAAGCAAGCCATTTTGTGACGGTACTATGTGTACATCAGTACACAAAACTGTAACTTCCAAAACACAGCTTTGTAATCTTCTCATAGCAGACTGTAGTGATCGTTATTTCTCAAACCATTTTATTTAAAAAAAAAAAACATGCTGATCCGTAATACATTAACGCTCACGTCTCATATTTGCAATAAATTATGAATTGCATGAAACTTCGAGTATGTTTTACTATGCTTTGATAAAGCAGAATTGGTTAGGATTCACAGCAGTGTAAACCAACAACTCATAGTCGGACAAAACGAATTAGTTGAGTTGCCTGATTCAAACCTCTTTTACCAATAGGTAACCATTTCAAGTTACACGATCATTGATAAATACAAAATTACAGATAGTTCAAAATAAATTGAAGCTAGAGTCAACCACTGAAGTAAGCTTTCAAAACGTTTATTTCACATTTTCTCCTAGTTCTTGACATACGCTGTGACGTTGAAAAAAAATGTACCTCGACTTTTCCCTTCTGAATCCTTCAGAACAGTGCAATCTTCAATGTGTCCAAACTGAGCAAACATTTCACGCACATCTTCTTCAGTTAGTTTCTTATTCAACATTCCAACAAACAATTTTCGTTCTACAATAAAATCCAGATAATCAGTTTCTGGAAATGTTAAAACATGTTTAACTTATTTTTAGAATTCCTGGACTAAATCAACAAAACGAATACTTTGTCGCTGTACAAAAATAAGGAGCAAACAACATGATAAAAAGTGAGGAATGCGACTCAATCTCTCACTTAAACTACAGTAAATCATTTTTACCCGAGGCTCCAATGTACTGCTGTTTCGATTACAACTACTTGAAACGCATAATAAGCTCGTAATATTTGGTACAAAAAAACAAAGTCCTAGAATTACAGGTAAAGAAAATGAATACGGAATTTAAAGAAGGATGTATCACCATTTCTGTTTTCAACATCAGCAGGTTTCATTTGAACAGGATGGTACATTTGCGGTAAAACACGGATATTGTGAAGTGCTGCTTGCGCTGCTATTGCATCAGCTCGTTTATAATAAGTTACAAAACAGCAACCTAAAATAAAACGTGTAGTCCACATTAAAAAGAAAGTAAACTATAATATTCACTAAAATAATCACCTCTACTTGTTTGTGTTACTTTATCACGAAGAACATTTAGTTGACAAACAGAACCAAATTGTTCAAAGAGCTCTCTGCATTCCGCTTCACCCCATGAGCGTGGAATCTGAACAAAATTAAATTACAAAATTTTAATAGAGAGTTCCCATCCAAATTAAAAATATAAGATTTCAGCTATGCAGTGAAAAATGCACTCTATAAATCCCATTTAGCTAACCACCACTAATCTCCATGCTGACTACATACCTGACCAACAAACATTTTGATAGCATCTGGATCGGGCTCTCTTGCCGACGAAGCTTGAGACTGTTCCAACGGTTGGCTGCTCATTACATCAGTTCTAAAAAAGAGATGAAAAGAAAAGTAACAAAATACTTTCAAAAGTGACGCAGAAACGCAAATGATAAAAATTATATATTACAACAATTTTGACATTTTTTTTTCAGAAAAAATTAATAATACCGTTTTATTTGACCGAAAAAAATTCTAAACAAAGAAATTCATTCAAGAATAAAAAAATTAGACAAAGAATCAGCACAACCTCTTAACCTTAAATTTAAATCGTTTATTGAAAAACTATGTTGATGAGATATGAGTTATACAAGCAACAACAATCTAAACAATGCAGACATCTAACATCTGTCAGTCTAACTAACATCTGTTAATATGCCATTAAGAAACTTAACCACGAAAAAATATGAATGTTCTGCGATTGAATAGTAGTTCAATCAATTATTCTTATCATCAAAAGTCTGAATCAGATACAAATCAAAAAGAAAGAAGCTAAAGCTAATCATATACGACAACTATCAATGGATACTAACCAGTACCATAGTTTATAGTTCAGAAATAATCAATGACCAATCTAAGCCACCTAAAGTTCGAAGAAAATGTTAAATGTAGGACAAAAAAAACATTCGAAACTTCGCCCTTGAACAATCAAAACTTCATAAAATTGGTACATATGTACACGTATCCGTGGTTCACACTGTTTAAGGATGAATTGGCTATTGGCTGAGAAGAAATGGCATCGCTAATTTACGCAGAAATAATAAATCACTAAAAGGTAGCAAATGTCACCTCTCGAAATATTTCGGATTTTATTATATTCTCCAGACGAAGAAAAGCATTTGTAGTGAATGATGTACCTTTTCGAGGGTAAAGCTAACCTACCATTAACTACCTGCAAGATTTTCACTTAC
>JABVXS010001713.1:0-12503 GCA_013365335.1 Madathamugadia hiepei | reverse complement strand
TGTGTGTGTTTGTTTGTTTGTTTGTATGTGTGTTTGTATGTTGATGATAATGATTTAATTAAAGATGACATTTGTTCAATTATGAGCGACAGTTTTGTTTGCTCCATAATTGTTCCCAATATTATTGACATTTTGAGTTTATTAGGTCAAATAATATCTGCTGACCAAAAATGACCAGCAGCTCGCTAGGTGCTTTAAAAAATTAAAAATTAATAAATTATGGGGAATGAATATCCTCTAATTTATTGCATCTGTCCATGGACAATGACTTTTGTAAGCTTATTTATTTCTTTTCGCTTCTATTGCTACAATTCAGGTGTAAAAATCAGGCATTGCAAACATGATGATGATTATGATTAGGATGATTTTAAAATGACAAAAATTATTTAAAAATTTTAATTTTTTATAAAATTTTGCTGGTTCTTAGGAAATGGAAAAAGAAGCATTGGAATTAAGTCACACTTTTTTTTTTTTCTAACTTTAAGTATAAAGCAAAAGTGATAAATTCATCTTTTCATTAAATTTTAAATCACAGCAATACCACGCTAATAGCCTTTGATGAAGGCATATAAAATTCAATAATTTTTGCTTAATTGCAAAATATTTGATCGATTGATTAAAATTGTAAATGCAAATGTTTGCTTCGTTCGTAACAAATGACATCATCAATTTTGGACATTTATTTTTGCAATCATTGATCAAAAAGCGATCAATGAGGAAATTTTCCGCGGCTAAAAAGAAAAAAAGAAGCAAAACACGGAAGAAGTTTTTGACCTACCTGATAATGAAAATATTTTTATTGCGGGATATCCATAAGGAAGATATTTTTATCTTACTTATCTAATAATTAATACAAAATTTTAATCCATTCATTAGCACTTTAGATTAATCGAATTGAATTGAGAGAGAGAGAGAGAGAGAGCAAAAAAAAAGATTGTAAAAAAGTTGACAAATTTTTTAGGTCGAAAAAAATGGAAATAATCAGATTAATCATTGTATCAATGCAACAAATGAAATCACAAAAAATTTCACTTACAAATAATATCTATAAAAGATGAAAAAAAAGGTGAAATTTGAAACTTGCATTAATTAATTAATTAATTTATTTTTTTTCTTTTCAACAAATATAAAATTTTGTAAACTAAACTATATTTTTAATGATTGAATTTGATCATTATGGTACGGGTATTATGGAATAATTAATTAATTGATTGATTTACGACATTGATGAAGATTGAATTGGAACGATGAGTTAAAGGATATATACCTGTTATACCTGAACGGATAATGAATGAATGGGATCAGTGGTGGAATGATTGAGGATGGATGAAAGAAGGAAGGCCATCTGCTTCAGATGAAAATAATCTGATACTGTAATTGATGTATGTTCATGTAGTAATATATCAAGCTGTCGCATGTTTTAAAAAAGATTTTAGGACTTCATTGGTCAATATTTATGATGCTTCTTCCATCAGCAATGGCAATTACAAAAGGAGGCGATCGGGATATTTGGATGACAAAGGACAGAGATATCTCCTAATGTTTTACCACCGCAGGGTTATCCGTTTGAAACTTCTGCTACACATTCCTTTCAAACTTTCATATTGAAAAAAAAGAAGAGAAAAATTGCATGAAAGGCGGGAAAAGAAATGATAAATATGCTTGCAATCTTGGCAACCTCTGTATTTTGATATTTAAACAATATCAATCCTGAAATATCCACATTGATAAAAATCCTGGAATATCCACACCGGTAAAAATCCTGAAATATTCAGACTGGTAAAAATTCTGAAATATCCACACCGGTAAAAATCCTAAAATATCCACATCGATAAAAATCCAAAAGTATCAAGACTGGTAAAAATCCTAAAATATCCACACCAGCAAAAAACCTGAAATATTCAGACTGGTAAAAATTCTGAAATATCCACACCAGCAAAAATTCTGAAATATTCAGACTGGTAAAAATTCTGAAAAATCCACATCGATAAAAATCCAGAAATATCCACACCGATAAAAATTCTGAAGTATCAAGACTGGTAAAAATCCTAAAATATCCGCACCTGTAAAAATCCTGGAATATATCCGCACCTGTAAAAATCCTGGAATATCCACACCGGTAAAAATCCTAAAATATCCTTCACAACAACATTTTCTCAGTTACTTGAATAGTTGAACATAACGAGAATTATTCATAATTCCTCTTTTCTTTTTTCTTGCCATTTTATTCCAAAGATATTTCAGTGCTGGTAGAGAGAATTTTCATTTCCAGTTAAATTGGAAAAGTAAAAAAAAAAAAAAAAACACGTAGGTGTTGTTTGAAATTGTGGGAGGAAAAAAAAAATGAAACGATAACAGTTAATATCTTAAAATAAATTTCCATTAATTCATATTATTATCTAACATGCATTCGCTAACTTTATGACATCTAAAAGTTCCGCACTTTTGCTAACTGGATTGGTTCGTTTTCTTTTATGAATTAGTTCAAGAAAAAAAACAACAAATAAAAAACTTAATTATACGGAGGGGGAATTAAAGGGATGATTTGCGGATTGATGATGGGTAAGGATGAGTGTGGATGAGCTTCACTTGAACAATTTATTCAGGATGATAGTTCGAGTTTCCGGTTCAAACGAAGTTACGTGAATTTTGGTTTAATTTCTGCTAATGAATTTGCTGCTACTAGTATAATCACATTGCTAATGCCACACCTTGGCCTTATCCGGAAATATGGAAGAATTAATCCAATGAGAACGTAAAGGCTCATGGTGGCGCATGGGTTGCTAAGGCATCTAGTCAGCATAGCTTTTAATGGACCAATGGTGGTCCATCAAATATTGTTTGTTTTAGGGGTTTGGAATGTGGTGGTTGCTATTTGAAAAGCTATCCCGCGATCATTTATTTGCCTCTCATAAAATTAAAGGATTAGCTATGGCAGGGGTAAGAGCTAACAGGTTTAATCAGAGATTTTGAGTAAATTAAAGAACACAAAATTATATTTTGAACTTGGTTTTAACATATATCGTGCAGCTAACTTCTGGATGGAATCCACTGTTGATCGAGTCTCTTTTATTTATTTCTAAATCGCTCATTTTATTTGCCTTCTTTTTTGTTCTTTCACCACTTTATACCGCCTGGAGTTCAGCAATTTTATTTCAGTTTGGTAATTATCGCTTTTCTTTACAGTTTTCACATAAACAGCTTCAAAACCGTAAACATACCAATTGATAATTGGCTAACGCTTGTTGAACCAGTTATTTGTTTATTACTGACGTGTAAAGCCACCTGTTTGTTGTTTACTGTAAGTTATGTTTTGTTACTGTTTATGGTAGCAGTTATTAGTTGAATATTTACTTGTTCCATTTACACGTGTACGGGTCAATTAGTTGTTTATTACTTTTTTGTCAGTTATACGTTTCTTACCAATGTCATCAATTACTCATTTAGCTTTTGTAGCGTTGAAATAGTCTATGGATATATCAAATGGTATTACGGAATGGCAGGATATTGTTGCACCATTGCATAACAATATGAAAAGAAAAAGTTCTGCATCAGTTGCTATTACAAAGGAATCGAAGGCACTGAAGAAAATTGCCAAAGAAGTAAGTTTTAATTGTTTTACTTTGTAATGAGTATTAAGTAATATTTTTATGACTGCATATGTACGGAGGTTGCATGATTGTTTCCTGCTAGCATTTCGACTCTGATATCTTAATTTCATTAGGTTTAGGCATTGGAGGATGCCACTAAAGTAATGGGAAAAACTTGGGCTTCATTAGACATGCATCTTTTTTTTTTCAGTCAACATCGGACGCAAGTGACGATATGGAAGTAGCTCAGTCATCCTCTGTAGATCTTCATTTTTCGCCTAGTCAAATTGCAAAAATTGTCCAGGTACACACTTATTTGGTCATGTTTTGAAATTGAATGTGAAGTCTCCACTTTTACCTTTATATATATTGAGTGGAATTTGATCATTTCTTACGAATTACGCTAGCGCAGTTCCATTCTTACTTTGTAAGAAATGATAAATTTTTAGCGAGTTTTAGCGATTAATCTCTTCTCACTTTTAATTTAATAAACAATTATGGAATTCTGAAGTGGACACAACTTTTAATTTTTTGAAGACGGAAATAATTTCCAGGAATTACGAACAAAAGCCCAACAGAATAGAAAACTTTCTTTGAAGAAATTTGTAGGATTCAGCGACTTTAATGACATTGATATGCCTCCAGGAGCAACAAAAGAGTAAGTTTTTACATGTTTACTATTGGATTGATTTGTATTTTAGTTGTGGCTTTCTGGATTATTTACAGCCTCATAGTTATGCCTGCATAATGAATTTTATTGATAATTGGAGAAGCAATCTTTGCAGATTTAAAACAGGCTGAACTCTGCTTGTATTTATTTCTCGAAAAACTCTTTCATGTATTTTTTGAGGTTGCTGTTCAATTTTTTAATAATTTATATACAACACATATATTTTTTGAAGATATAGCTAATATGGAAAATATTAGCTGCGTTAAGGAAATTTATACGTATACAACCTGTATCATGTACAAATTTTTTAGATTGCTGAAGAGCGACTTACGGAGATGTTTGAAAGAAGCAACAATATTATCAGCGATGACTGTACCAACTGCACTCGAAGTTAGACTTTTTGCAGTTTGTACGAAATTTCCACTTATTTTAGTTTATACAGTAGTTTCACAAAAGTGATGAATTGTGTTGTTAATGATAGTGTGTGTTTCGCAATACCAGTTGGATATTAATAATTGGTTTAATTTTCACTTCAAAGTTTCTTGCAAAGATATAGTTTCTTTTTTGCAAAATGCGTTAAATATTTTTAAAAATTAAAAAAAAAAGTGTCCTGCAGCAAAGAGCTTGTAGTTGTACAGAATGAATATGGCATGTGGAACTAAAGGAATCGTTATTCTTTAAGAAATTTGTGATTATTTTAGTTATTGCATGCATTCTTGGAAGAAGGTCACAGTGTTACAATGGATCCAACATTTCCTAAAAAGCCACCGAATGCTTTTTCAATATTTATGCGAAAAGCAGGACATAGCAGATTCTCATCGGTAATTGTCATAAGTCGTTGCAGTTTTTCTTGTTTTTCACTTTAACACTTTTTAAATATGCATAATGGAGGTGAATAGACTTCCATGCTTTAAACGTGTTTATTGTTTCTTGGCTTAGTAAGATGACAGAATACGTTTAGAATGTTGGGGTGATACTGATGATATTTTCTAAACTGGATTTAATTGCTTAATAAACTTTTTGTGAGCAGTCTGGATTTTAGAGGGGGTATTGAGGAATTTTTTTTGAAAGAGTTGCATAGAACTGGAGAACATAAGTGATGAAAAAATCCTTTCTCATGAGATTATTTCTCTCATCAAACATGAGCATTTTGGAATAATGAATTAAATGCTTATAATTTATACTTTTTTATTTGGGTAATTTAAAGACTTTCATTTAAAATTTTTTAGCTTTTTAACTTTCGTTGCGAGACAAGCATATTTAGGATGTAAGCGCATTTTGGAATGATGAATCGAATGCAGCCGAAAAAGCAGAAGCAAAGAAAGAAGCTTTGCGTCTAATGGAAAAGTACTTGTCAAATTTGCAAGCATACAGGTAAATTTTTTAATGCCCATTGAAGTAAGATGCAATATAATCACTTGATGTCTCATCAGTTTTGTCATGTGTCAACACCTCATATTCTATTTTAGAGATGCACACCAGGAATTAACTCTGGCACATCGAAATTATGTGGACAATGCAATCTCGATTGCACAGAAAGCTGTAAGTTTTTGATGTCCTTCAGCAAAATTTTCATTTAAGTGCCTTTATGTTGAAGGTCACATACGCTGGTCTTTATTAGCGTATTTTCGTTTTTGTTCTTCCTTTTATTTTTCATCTACCGTATTAAGTAAATGAAATTTGTAATATTTTTATTACACCTTTTCTTACTGCAGTGGAAATTCAAGGACTATTTGAATGAAATTTTCTATTTAATAATGAAATTTTTTATTGAAATAACTGTCCCAAATTCAGATTGGTAAATCAAAAGGATTAAAAAATAACAGTGGAAAGAAACCAATTAAGAAGAAGGAAGCGAAAACTGCCTTCGATCTCTTTGTAATTAGTATGGCAAATAAGTAAGCTTCACTATGGCTGAAAGATATTAACAATATAGTATGAACTAACATTGAGGTTTGTAATACTAGACCGGTTCTGATCAAAGACGATGTGAGTTGCAATAAATTTTTCGTGGTAGTTCATTTTATGTTAGGAACCAGTTTTTTTTAAAATAACATTACGTGATGGATATAACTTCAGCGTTTCATTTTCGTGCTTTAGCGTTTTTTCATGTTTCTGACGAATTTGATCTCCATTGTTTTCAATTTTTTTTAGATATGTTGATTTGGAACCTGAAAAACGAGAAAAGCGACTGCGGAAGAAATTTGATAAACTTAGCGAAGTTGAGCGAGGAATTTATGACAATTTAGCTGGAGCATTATAAAATTCATAAAAAATTTTGTGAGTGATTGCTCACTAAAATTCTTTATAACATATATTTGAAAAGTATCAATCACTTTTTGATAGTGCTCGTTCCAGTAGTTGTCACTAGATAGGTTAGAATGAAATAAAGATTTTAAGGAAGGTGATAGTTTTTTTTAACCAGTTCACTAAAATTTTTGTATGTGATTTATTTTAAATTTACGAAATTCATCATTTTCGATCTTTTTGGTTTCTGAAAAATGGAATCACTGCTGTAGACTATAATATGTTGCACGTTTTTGAAGTCATATGGAATAGGCCGTTTAAGTTTATTTGTAGCAATTTTTTCAATCAAATATGAAATACTAGCTATCGAATACGCTAGCCTCGAACAAATACTCGGATTACCATGTTTTGGGTGAATCAAATGTGTCAGGCGGAAATTAGTTTAAAATTTTTTCATTTGGTTTGCAAACTCATTCAAAATTCCTGTTAAGAAACTGAAGTGAGCGATTCGTTTATTCCCAACATTGCTATTTTAGTAAAAGTACAAACTATTCCAGGATAATTCATCAATTACTCGTATTTTTGCGGCATTTATTTAAAGTTTTGTTTAATTCCACGAAAGATGTTCCCAGTAAAATTTTCCATCATATGCTTATTTCATGAAGTAATTTATTTCATGAAGTATGCGGTTGTTAAACTTTGTTTTCTCTGAAAAAATTAAAATGTTTACTTTACTTAACAATTGACTTTGTACTTTTAATGAATTAAAATTTTGTTTATATGATTTTTTTTTCATATTCTGTCATGTTGTTTCTCAAGTTAAGTGTGATAAGTGATAAAGGAGTGAATTTTTGCGCTTTGCTTTCTCCCACATGGATGGATGGCATATGATGAGTATTCCCGAAAAGAGCAAAGACATTGATTTTTATATCGAGGATATATGAGTGGAGTTCAACTGCTCTAGTTACTGGTATCTTGGTTTCAAATGCTGGTTAAGAATTCAGATGATAGTAGACGTAGCATGTTTGATTATGTTAATCAGGGGAGTTTGTAGAAAGAATATGGAGGGATTGTTTGGCAAAACTGATGTTCATTATGAAGCAATGTGAAATGCAAACTTTACTGAATTTAATATCTATCCGGTGCATTCACCTTTTGAGAAAGAAGGAATAAACAATGGGTAATGAGATATGATAATGGCAACATTGATTGTTATCATCACACTTCCATCTTTCTTCACTTATCTCTTTCATCTTAAGATTTCGAAAACCGATATGAAGGATTTATTTTATATTCTTGACCGGACCATTCACTCCATTTTTACTTCCCGGTTCTCTATGATCATCCAACTGTTTCCATAATATTCCTATAATAATATCTTTCATTTTGTGACTTACAAAATTGCAATTGTTTTGTATGATAATATTTCTATTTCAAACTTTAAACAAATTTCATTAATCACTTCGAACCAAGCTAAATCTTTAAAAATGATCTTTGTGTCTTCATTAACAAGGTTATTGCTGCTGTTCTTTTCTTTTTATTCCATGGAGCAACAAGTTCATTTAACTGAAAAATGATTGATTGCAGTAACATGGTTTGTTTGTTTTTTTTTTTGTACTTTAAACAAAGGGCATAGATGGGAAGATTCACTTCTTTTTTGAAATTTCATGTTAATTTTCTTTTCATAACAGAATTAATTAATTTACTGAATAGAATGTTGATAGAAAAAAAAAAAAAAAAAAACACACAACAACAACAACAAGAACAAATTGGCATGGGAAAAATTGAAATCCCTCTTTTTCTTTTGTTTCTCTTTCAACCTCAATTTTTGTTCAATTATTTTTTGCTTTATTTTTCCAACGTGTTGGTTCATATCATTCATCAATTTGGGTCAAATGAATTAAGGATAAGGATAACAATGTTTTCTGAACGCAAATTTTTTTGCGAAAATTATTGAAGAAAATTAAATGTTTTTTTTTTTTTCTTTTGAAACTGAGTTTTTTTTTTAAAATGAAAAAGAACTAATGGATAGTAAGCACCTCTTGTAACAAAAGAAATAATAGATGTTTGTACTCCTATGGAAAGTTAACATTTTACAGTAATTGAAATGGAAATGATTTTTCACTGTCCTTGAGGATTTCAAGGACGAAGCGAAATGAATCAAAAAAAAAAGAAAAGATTGAATCAATTGAATTTGACAAAAAAATAAAAATAAATAAATGAATAAAAACTGGTTTTGATGGCATAACACTGGAACGTTTCGGAAATGTTCACCTATCACTTAACACTGGAACGTTCGGAGATTTCACCTAACTTGTATAAACTTTTTTTGAAAATTTGGCACGGAAATGTTGGGTGTTGGTTGGGAAGAGAAATGAAGGAATGAACCCGATCGTTGCTCTCTAATTGTTTGAAGGTTGAACAAAACGAAGCCGACTACAAAAAAAAAACAAAAAAAAAAAAAACGGCACAGGTCGTCCCATTCTAAAATTATGGCTTACAGGCCCAATCAATCCAACAATTCCGAAATTGGCAATGGGGAAACACTTCAATAACAAACGCCAAGTGCAGCAGTTCGTTCGGCTATGAAAGTCGAAAAGAAAAAAGAGTACTAGTTTTGGGTGAGAAAATTAGTGTCTTCAAGCCGGCTAAAACCTGAGTGTCAAATGGGAAGCCCATGCACTCCTTGATATTGGTTTCAAATATGAAGTATTACTCTTTTTTTTTTGTTACTTCATTTAGTACCTAATCTTTTCACTGCCTACTCTGTTTAATTTTTCTTTCTTTCTTCTTTCCCTTTTTTTTTTTGAAAAAATTAAATTGAATTTTTTGATGTAATACTTACTTCCATGATAGCATGTTAATTGGAGAGAATGTGAGATAAAAAAAGGAGAAAAAGGAAAAGCTACAGCGGTGGTGAAAACTTTTTTTTTTAATTCTCCATTTCATTCAATTTTGGAAAGTTGACTTTTGCAGCATCCAATTACCAATTACGGCTAAAAAATTTGTTCCAACACTTAATCATTTATTACAATACATACACATACAGACATGCAGACACAGACATACACGTAGGTTTTACGTTGAGATATGAAATTATTTAAATGATAAATTTCCTGTCTTGAATTCATTCGATTATTTTATCACATTCTTCCAGGAAATTTCTGCTTCTTGAGAAAGCTTTCCGGATGTGTAAGCCTGGAAGAAAAGTGATCTATTGTTTTACCATTTGATTCATTTTCACTAAAACTCCGTCCCATATGAATATCATGAACAGGGTGACTCACCATCATCGTCTAATACATCTAACATATTGTGCTTTTTTTTTTTTTTTTAAATTATAAACATAATTTGAGAACTTTAAAAATTTTACTAATTAATTTTTTTTTTCCCATTCATTAGAAAATATGCTGAATCATTGAAGCTGAATTTTTGCTTTCCTCTTCCTGAAAATTTAATTAAAAATGGAAAGTTTTTTTTTTTAAACTTAGTTACATTTGTCCTAATCTTTTCCAGGAAAACTAGCTTAAATATCAGGTAATTTAAAAGATTTTTCCCAAAAATTCCTCCTGAAAAAGCCCGTTTCGAATTTTTCTTTGCAATTGGCAACAAAATTTGTTTTTCAAAATTTCAACGCTTATGTTTTCATTCCTGAAATGTTATAATTGGAAAAAAAATGTCACGCAAGATGTTATCCATTTCTGCAATTTGAAATTGGGTGACTTAATTTGAAATTGGATGACCTATTTTATGATGACTTAATTCTAGCTTGATGAGAAAACCTGAAAGTTGCAGAAGGAAAAATGAGAATGAGGAAAGGGTAAAGGAGGAAAAAAGGGAAGTGTATAGAGAATGAGCCTTTATTCATGAACTGCCTATACTATCAGGCCATGAATCCTTATCCTTGTCATTGTTAAAAAAAAAGTTTACAAGAGATTTTAACGTGAGATTTTACTATTGCATTGCGATTCATGGCCTGATAGTATAGGTATAGTTGCAGCAAGATGGTGATGCGGTTTTTTCTTCTCAGTTAAATTTGGTCAATTGGCAGGTTTGTAATTGCCTTTCCTCTGACTTTCTTTTTATTTCCATTTTAATTCCTTGTAATGATACACTTCCATGTTGGCAGTTCAACAATACACATCGCTCATTTTTAAATTGCTTCAAAATTTTCATTCATAAAATGATGGATATATTTAAATATTATTTAAAAATTTCATTAATTTGTTGAATAGATGGATGGATGGATGATCCATCGAGTTTTGTGTTCAATTTTCGGATGAAAATCTAAGCAAACCTATTGGAAACGGTTGAATTCTGGGTGGCGGGGGATGGGGGTATGAATAAATGACGGTAAACATTCTGTGCAACACAAATTTTATTCCATAAATTGGCTCAGTTATTTTTCAATGAATAAGTTTTTGCACACACACACACACACACACACACACACACACAATTTCACATAATTTCAACAAAACATCAATCAAAGAGGGCGACCTACAACAACAATTCATTGAAATTTTATCGAAATACGATTTTAACATTATCAAATGAAATGGCCTAATTATGCTTAATTTACCTATTATGTCTTTAATTATTGAGGGACATGAAACATTCAGGCTTAGGTATGATTAGTGTAAAAAGAATGAGTGTAAATTTGATGAAGGGAAAGAAGTATTGTTGAAAATTGAATTATCGATTGATTTTGAAATGTCCGAAAATTTTCAATTAGGCAATATATATGATAACAATGCATCAGTCAGTTAGTGGACCGACTGTTTTAATGAAAAATCAATTTCTGAAAATCGCCGTTCCGTTGTTATCATTCATGGATATATCTTTGTTTATTACGAATGGACAATGAATTCGGTTGGTCACTCATTCCTGACCACTACCAACTTTATCAGTATAATTGTGGTACTTGTGTGGTACCATCATCACTGCAACAATTATTTATCACAACTTAATTTTTATTGTTGTCTTCCGCCGTAGGTTCACTCATGGAAGAAATCTTGTCATAACTTTTGTTCGGTGCAACCCACTACTCTTTCCGATGTTCCATATTTGTCGTGTATTTCTTGCTGAGAACACCTTCACTAATTAGATGAGCTTTTTCAAAAATATTTAATTGTTCAAATTCCAATGACGAAGCTTGTAAAAGAGCAAATGAACAAAAGAAAAAAAAAAGAAAGAATTATCTGATCGGAAAATGATGATTAATTTTTGCAGTGTAATTCTGAAGAGTGTGACGTGCCCACAGTATTACAGTATCCACATATTTCGATTGCATACTGTTGTTTACAATTTGTAATTCAGGTGGGAGGAATTAAGAATTTGAGGTAAAAGGGATTGTTATGGATTGAGGAAGCTTCCACATACTTCATACATTACAGTATCCATATCCAAAAAATTCCTTTTTTTTTTTTGTTTTCTTTCCGGATAGAATTGAGGTTATTCAACAAAATCTCTCTCAACGAATATGACAAGATCTCCCGGGATATATGCGGGAGAATTGATTGTTCAATATAACAAAAGCCGTAGAAGATAATTTATTATCAGTACCTTTTTTTTCCCCTCCCCAAGTTCAATATATTTTTGTATTTTTACTGTTTCTCCATCAAATTCCGGTTTTGCCCGATAAGAGATAGATAGATATATATAGAAAGAGAGGGGGAGGGAGAGAGAGGGAGAGAGAAGAAAAAGAGTTCAAAGATAAATCACTCATTAAATTCATTAAAAAAAAATTTTTTTTTTTGTGTGTTTCGTACGGCGCTACAGCTACAATAATTTTTGCTTATATTAATTATCTATCTATCTTTTATTAATTTTCTTTTCTAAATTTATTCCTCTCAATCAATGATTTCCATCAAATTTCATTGTTCTATGCTTTTTGTATGTTTCATATTATTATCATTTATTTCATTTTGTTGAAACAAAAACACAGCAACAGATGTTACAATGCTGGAATTAATATCACATATATCACTAGTCGA
>JABVXS010001712.1:0-12506 GCA_013365335.1 Madathamugadia hiepei | reverse complement strand
TCACTCAGGAGCGCGCTTCATACACATCCTTCATTCATCAAATCGCTGAAGTTCGTAATAGAACTGATCGCCGAAATGAATAAGCGACGAATAGGTTAAGTAATTTTTGTATCTTAAGTTTTTGTCAAAATTTGGAAAAATTAACGAAAATTCAATTATTGATTAGGAGAAATTAAAATGATTTTCTCATGCATTCCTGCTGAATTTTTGCAATAGGTGAAAGGTCATAGAGACAGAAATGTGTTACGGATGAAGGGATATGCACTTCATCCCAATGATGTGATTTCTAATTCTCGTCGTATTTCCTTCTTTCTTCCTTATTGCATAATTTATAATATGACCTTTCGATTCATTCCTAGCTTGACCTTTCGTTATCTTACCTTATCTTTTACTTGGATTTTTTTCATATAAATCATTTGTAACAACGAATGGTTCAAATGTTTCTACTTCTTCTTAGACTATCACTATGGCATGACCTATGACTTATGTTCACCTTTTGCTTGCGCACCTGGGTAACCTGTGACATTACATTCACAACTGAAAAGATTTACTTGACCTTTTTGTCATCGGGAAAATTCGTCGTATTCACATTGTTATCAGTCTATTTCTCTCCTTTCTTTTAAGTTTCCCGATTTATTTATTTTTTCTTCAGAATGATGGGATCGAAATGACACAACGGTTGTTGCGAATTTTATTTGCAGAAATTTTTTTTTCTCCTTGTAAATTTTTTGTATTTAGTTCATTATTTTAATTAAACTAATTAATCGTTTGTTCTCCTACTCGGAATCTCTTTTTTTACAATTACTAAATGAGCAGTCTGTGTTCTTTCTTTTTTTGGTATTGTTTTGAACAAAAAAATTTAATGTATGTCTGTTCTATTTGCATTTATTTCAAATTTTTATTAAATTTATTATCAGTAAAGGATTTTGATAATGTCCAATTCACCTAAAACTTTATTTTTAATTCGAATATTTCAAAAAGATCTCGGAAAAGCTAAATGTTTGAAGTGAGGAAAAGTACTTTAAAACAAACAGGGTCAATTCATTTTCGAAATGTCTTTTGAACCATTTACTACAAAGCGAACAATTTATTCAATCTCTCTCTTCTCTCTATCTCAATTCAGTATTTCATTTGAGATATCATTTGAAATTCAGCTAATAGTTGCGGTAGCAATTATTGAATTGTTGAATTGCTGCGTACTTTTTCTTCAACTGTTATTGTCACCGAAGAGTACCGGTGAATTATTTAATTTTTGAATAAATGGGATTTCATTATCTGATATCGTTAATTCTTTAAATTAATTAAAATTGGGTTGTAAGTGAATAACTGATAAGTGAAATTAATTAATTATCCTTTGTTTTTTCTGTTTTAAGACCATTACGGTCAGTCGATCACAATTTTCTTTTCGAGAGAAGGGAGAGAGAGGGAGTGGTTGGGTGGGTGGAGTGAAAAAGACGCAGAACTTTAAATTCATCCATTGTTTTTTTTCTTTGCGAGTTTGCTTTACGTGGAATTTTTTCTTTTTAAACTTTACAACTTTGATTAGCGCAGTAGTTTTTGCTTACGCCCGTAACATTTCATTATGTTTACGTAGCGTTTGTATTTTTTTTGCTTAGGTTTTGTGCGCTCGATTTAACTTACATAACGTACACTTGCAACCGTATATTTAACGTTTAATTGTGTACAATCAGTAGTTTAAGCACTGGGATTGAAAATAATTTTTCAGTTTACCTATTTTTCTCATTTCGAAAAATGTATGGAAATTTAATTTAAAAAATTGAGGAATTAATTGATTGTTTGCATTCATAATTTTGCAGTCAAAATGATAGTTTGACATGTTCAATAATGACGACTTAATTCAGTTGAACAATAATATAACTTTTTTTCTCCCTTCGTTTCTCATTACTTACGTGTTTCTCTTTGAAAGCGACGTATTTGCCTTATGCAAATTAATCGATTATTGTTAAAACTATTCATATCATGTTTTCTCAGTAACACATCATCATGTACTGGACGATAACGATTGAAGGTGGTCCAAAACGTGTAAATCACGCAGCAGTCGCATTAAATGGTCAGGTTTATACGTTCGGTGGTTATTGCTCAGGTGAACTTTATGATGGTAGTCAACCGATTGACGTACACATTTTAGATACTGGTTTGTTTTCTTTCCGATCAAGTTAATTTTCTTTTTTTTATGTTTATAACATTTCTCACCTCATTTTTTATGTTCTAAAAGTATTGTATGACCTGTACAGAAAATTTAATATGCCACAACTGTATTTACAGTATAGATGACCTGACGTAAGTGGTAACGTTCCAAGTTGCGTACATTTAATATGCAAATTATTATATAGAAATTACTTGTGGTATTTTCAGAAACTCATCAAGCTACTAATACACTAATATAATTTTGAATTCGTGTTTTAAAAATTTATTCACCGTAATCCGTCGTTTTTTTTACCTTTCCATGGTGCGAGCGTCACAGTGGCGGAGAGGTTTGAGTGGTGTAACTAAACGTGTGACTAGTTGCCCATCTCACGTTGAGGATGCCACATCAGGACCAATACTCGCAAAAATGCTCTTCGCGGGATCCCTTGGGCAAGGTGAAAGCGAAGAGACAAAGCGAGTCCTGGTTCGCCTAACCAGCAGTGACTTAAGATGGTTTACAGCACAACTTCTTTCCTAGCAAACTGGGAAGAAGTTGTGAAAAAGGTCGACACGAGGAAACTCGTTGAGAAATCGACCAAACAAGGAATCCGTCGTGATCCCCCAACCAATTGTGTGTCTGCCGCCTTACAGCCGTGAGCCTTGTTTGTTTCACTGTGGTCTTCTGTTAAAAGTAGTCCCTATGATGTTTATTTGTTATGTGGAAATTGTTATTCTGTTCGGAGTGAGGTTACTGTAATTTGTATATCATTTTAGTTGCTTCGTTTCTATCGGAAAGAGAAAATAATTGAAGGAAATTAATTCAGGAAATTACCGTTGGCGTAAACTGGTGGTGCCAACGAATAGTAATGAAGCTA
This sequence comes from Madathamugadia hiepei, assembly GCA_013365335.1. NCBI lineage: Eukaryota > Metazoa > Nematoda > Chromadorea > Rhabditida > Onchocercidae > Madathamugadia > Madathamugadia hiepei. The sequence continues at coordinate 9,483 of JABVXS010001712.1, read as the reverse complement.
CCGATCCGTCTGTATCACAGATTACTTGGCCATATCAACTATATGGGCATACAGTTGTTGAATATGAGGGTAAAGCATATGTATGGGGTGGACGAAATGACGAATTTGGTGCTTGTTCGAAGATGTACTGCTTTGATCCGGGTATAATTTTCATTTGAAGACTTAAGAAAAATGATTTTGGAAATTTAAATTTGTCTATCATCATCGCATGAAAAATCAACGTTTATGGACAGGAAATGCATGATTTTTCATGAATTTGGATTGATTATTTGACTTGAACTCACTTAAGTCTTCTGCGATCTTTAAAGGGATTAATGTTTTGTTTTAAAACTCCTCAACTTAGACCCCTCGTAAGTTTTTATTTAGAACTTTGTAGATAAAGATGAATTTTATTTTTTTTTGAGACCATGATTTAATTTAAGAAATGGTATCTTGGTCAGTCATTCCCTGTGATGGTGAAGCGCCACCAGCGCGTGATGGACATAGTGCTGTGGTTCTCGATGATCAAATGCTCATGTTTGGTGGTTTCGAAGAAGTTTCACAAAGGTATATTGTTTTTAATGTGATATTCAAGTATTGAGCATTTAATTTCATAAATCGCAAAATAAAACTAAAGGCTTCGGCTCATGTTACTCATTACATCGTTTTTCGATCTATATTTAACTTCGTATTTTTATAAAATAGTTCAATTTTTAGTTGTATTGACACTTTTCTTTTATCTCCATATTTATTTAAATTAAATTGACAAGGCAATATGTGCATCTTCATCTTCGTATTCACATGTGTTTAATTTATGCCATTTGCTTTACACGTTGATTTCGTCGTCTATACATCGTTTTTGTAATGTCTCTTTAAACAAAATATTTTTTATGGGATCGATTGATTATTAAGGATTTTCAAAATTGTTGACTGCAGGTACAGTCAAGAAACATATGCTTACAATTTCAAGCAGAAGAAGTGGTCTGCATTGAAGACAACGGTAAATTGTGTGGTGTTTTTTGCTTTTCTGACATATTTAAGGCGATATTATCTTTATTTGCAAATTCGACTTGACAGTTGGATAATGTTTGACTCGAAGTTATGATTGTTACAAACCAAAGTTAAACACTGTTGGTAGTTTTTTTTTTTTTTTTGTTGAAAGAGATTATGACTGAAAAATGGTTTCGTGAGCAGTGCATCGAACCTGAATATACCGTTGTATTCAGTATATTTATTTCAGGGTGACTTGCCACAATGGCGGGATTTCCATACGGCTTGTGTTATTAACAAGAAGATGTACATCTTTGGTGGACGTAGTGATTTGCATGGCGCATTTCATAGCTCTCGAGATTATTATTCAGATACACTGAAAGTTTTGGATTTGAAGACAAATCGTTGGGAAGAACTGAAAGTGACCGGTGATTGTCCATGTGGTCGACGAAGTCATAGTGCCTGCAAGTTTTTTTTTTTTAAGCCTTTAACGGTATAATATGTGGCGCCAGATGCTAAGTCCCATATAGAATATTTGTCAAGAGCCGTAGAGTTACTTGAAAAAGACAAATATTTTTTCTGAGAAATTTTTAAAATTTAATTTTTCAGTCGATTTACATTACAGGGGTTCGCCATAATAAGATGTACATATTCGGTGGATATTTTGGTACAGAAAATCGGCATTTAAACGAACTGCATGAATTTGATCCTGCAACATTGTGCTGGCGTCGTTTAAAACCATTCGGCGTATGCCCTTCACCTAGGCGACGACAATGTGCAGTTGTTGTTGATGAACGCGTTTTCATGTTCGGTGGTACGATGTACGTAATATGCTTTATATCGCTTTATAGCTTCATTTGATTAAGCTCATCCGATTAAATTTTCATGTAATTGGTAGTCTGATATGGTTAAATGCAGTAGGAAAGTCAGAAATTATCTAGAAAAGGATTTTTTTACATATTATTTAACAAAACAGCTAAAGTCTTTCACACATGAAGAAATTTTAAAGTATTTTACAGCAGTTAGTATTGTAAATTAATTTTCTGAAATGCGGGATATAATTTGAAGTGGGATTTTCTACTAAAAAAATTGCAGCTCGGTTTAGTGAGGTATGACGGTTTATTCATTGCAGGCCTTCTAGTTCAAAAAAAGTGGATTCTGTTCATAGTGGTCTTTGCGATCTATCAGATCTTCATGTACTTGATTACGGTTCGTTTATGATTGCTTTTTTCTCTTAATTCGGTAGTATCTTCTTTGCAGTGTACCTTTTTAAAAAGTTGAGACTTTATATCCTCATGGTTATTGCTGAATGATGTTGAAATTGTTTTAGCACCGACTTTAAAAGATCTTTCTGCCAATACCGTTATACGAAATGAGTTGAACGAAAGGTTTGCTGATCTCATTCCAAATGAGCTGAAGTAGGCTTCATTTCCTTTATTCCGAGAGATTTTTTTGATTTGAAACCTGTATTCTACTTATTATCTAATTTTATTGCACGTGGGAAATGAATATTCACTACAGAAGAGCTGTGATGGCTGCTTCACTGTAGTGCTTTATTTCAGAAATAGTCGCAAACGCAAGCCGATGTTTATGAACTAGAACCAGCGAATAAAGTAATTGAAACTACTCATCCCCATTTAATTTTTCAGGCTAGATCTTTGGATGATGACACAACCGAACAAAATAACTCGTGCTCGATATGATGGTTGAACATTTGCCTTCATATTGACCGTATTGGAGTTCTCGATGCTTTCTTCGTTTGTACTGAAGGAAATTGATATTTTTTTTCATTTGAAATTAGAAATCACATTTCTTGAATTATCTTTATTTGTAAAATTTAGTGAAAAAGTCTATTTAGAGGCGAAGATTTTTTTTATTTTTGTTTTATAATTTCTAAAGTGTTAATGATTGATCTTATGAGTAAGTGTTGAGAATAAAATTTTAAGATTAGTCTTCTTGTTTTTCTGTTCATCTAACATCAGTTAAGCACTGAACAGGCTAGCGCAAATGTTCATGACTTTCAATCGCGTACTTTTTCCGTTGCAGTTGCAGTATATCGTTGAAATTATTAACATGGCCTTTTTTTATTTTTTCATGATGCTGTCTCTAATTGTATTTAATCGCTGTATTTCTTATTTTATTGAACACTATATGGAAATTGATGGGTATATAGAAGGTGCGTAGGAAATGTGATTTCTGAACCTAAAATTCGATCACTTGAGAAAAGTTTTGTTGAATTTGATTTTATATTATGCTGTCAATTAGTATTAGGTATGGACTCTTCTAAATTTTTTTTAGATTATGATTCGAATAATTCACTGAAGTAATATGAATGTATGACTAGAATTTTTGTAAAAAATCAAAATTTTGGAGGGTCCATATTACATTACTGCTGTTTGGTGACATAGAGCTGAATTGATACGTCGGAAGCTGCTTTTCCGCAAAAAGATGGCTTACCATTATTGAATCATTGATTTTTTTTTCTTTTATTCCATCTTTTTATGTTTATGTTGAATTTTTTGGATTATTTTTACAATTTTTTTACATTTCGGAATGTTCTATTTTTAAAAATTTTCGTAGTTTTTTTTTCTATGTGAAGAAAAACGGGTAAAATATTGATCCATGTGAATGAGTGTTTTGTTCGAATTGCAATTCTCCCCTTCAATTGGTTCATATTACATTTTACATCTTTACATCTCATAATGTTTAAAGATACGATGATGCAAATATCTTTTTTTTTGCGAGAGATATGATGGGATTTTAAATGAGAAAGATAACTTCTAAATCCTAAGATTTTTTGTTCTTCGGTTCACTTTTCAAGAAATTGAATTGCTCTTTTTACTATTATTTGCTTTAATTTTATCAATTTATTTTGTCATTAAAATTTTTTAGATGCAAAGTTATGGAAAATGATAAACATATTATGGGTAATTCTTTTGCTTGTTGCTTACGTTGAAATGAGTGTTTGGCTTTTTTTTTTCTATTCAGAAACACTGCTTCTGTAATGGTAGTGTGTCAAATTTTAGTGAATACAATGATGCTAGTAGATTTGCTCTTAGTTCCAGTTAATTTCGTTCGTTTTAGGTCTATGCGAAATTCTATTACCAAATCACGTTTAAACCCTTTTTACGTGATTGGTGATACTGACGTAAATGTTTCTGACTCGCTATTTGTTTTTCATTGGAAAGATCCTATGGTGATATTTAATTTGGAGAGGGTTTGTTTTTTTGTTTTTTAATTAAAATCATTTTTTAAAGGAAAATGGGAATGAACTTGTGATAATACCAATCTGTTTGCTGACTCTCACAACTTTATACTCTCACATGTGATGTGGAATTTAATTTATAAAATTCATGGGAAGCGAAAAATTTTTTTCATTCGGTGTAATTTGGGAAACGTAGTAAATCATTTCAATCAATGAAACACTTGCTTGTTAGAACTTACTCAGTCCTATAATTTTTATCTAACTTGTGATTATTTTAATCATTATATTAATTGACGGAATTAAAGCTAAAAGTATTCGGTCGATTTTTGAACGAGTTTTCTCCTCGTGTCGACCCCACAACTTCTTTGCCAGTTTGCTCGGAAAGAAGTTGTGTTAACCATTGTCTTTAATTCATCGCTAGTTAGGCGACCCATGACTCGCTTTGTCACCTTGCCCGTCTACGTGAGATGGGCAGCTCCGTCTAGTCACACCACTCAAACCTTTCCGCCACTGTGTGGCTCCCACCATGGAGACCACTGCTGACCCTAGCAAGAACGGAACCTGTAATCTTGGTTAGAAACCAGATCGCTTCGCATTTGGCTACAAGGTCGCCATTGAAGGAATTATGCTGTCTTAATTAACCAGGTGTGATTGGTGTTAATTAAAAAATAACAATACTATTATTTAATCTGACTCAACAGGAAGAGTTTTACTCTTCTATGCTCTCCGTCGCATTTGATGAAAGTTTTTTTTTTAACATTTATCATGAAATGTCAAACTTAATTAAGATTATTGTTAATCCATCAGCCTTCTCTTGGTAGGTTCAAGGAAGCAGATTGATTTCCGTTGACCTGAATTATACTGGTAATTGAGAAAAAGTTTGTTTTCCATTGCATTCATTCATTTCATAATCGTTATTTATTTTTCGGGAGTTGTTTTGGACATAAATTGAATTTTATTTTTTTCCAAGTCTGCGATGGGTTAAAGTGTGCAAGTGGATTTGTGGCCTTTTAAAAATTCTTCCACTTTGTTTTTTTTTCATATATTGCTTTATGTGCTCTATCCTCTGTTAGGAATTTAAATTTATTGTTCAGCAAGCTTTTATTTTTTCATTTGCTGTTCTTTCAAAGAAATCTGAAAAATAGGACGAAATTTTTGAAGTTCAAATGTGAGCCATGAACTGTTAAATGTTCTCTACAGATATATGAAATTCTAATTTCCATACTTATTCATTCAATACAGGCATCATCATATTTTGCTTGGTTATCATTTTTATTTTAATTCGATTTATTTGATTAGTTTTTTTCGTTTTTACTTACCTTATTCGCAGTGAAGTTTTCTTTATGTGATTTCAATTAAATGAGCATTCGTTACTTTATAATTAATTTTAATCGATATTTCGATTCCAAAATTTAATATTTCTTATATAATTGTTTTTTTTTTTCAAAATTTTCGTTTCTTTAGTTGGCCACATTTGGTTTTTTTTTTGCTAACTATAAATTTTAATTGCTTCAAATGTTAACAGAAATATTTGTCATTACTTGAATTAGCTTATTTGGAACTTCTAGAACCTTTAATTGTCTTTCTTTTCTTCTTAACTTTGACGTTTGTACTTTCAATCATTGAATTTGGAGATTTGAAGGTGAAGGATTTCGAGAATAAGAATATTTTGTTGATTCTAAACTTTTCGGCTTGATATTATTGTATTGTCTGTTTATCGAGCTTTTCATGGGAAATTCAAAAATTTTGCAACATTATTGATGAATGACTGAAGTTTGGCTATGTATTATAATATGACTGTACTGTTTATTCTTTCAGATGAAATATCGATAAGCTGATTAAGAGTGAGGTGATAAGGATGAGCATTTTGTCATACTTACCACTGGCAACAATGATTTCATCGTCTTACGTTGGCTTTCTTTATGCTTTCGATTTCCATGGTGTTGATCGGGATGATCCACAGAGTATCAAACGACGTCTTCTTGGTGCTACACTAAACAACTTGCTCAGTATTATATGCACATATGCTGTATTGTACAAGGTATCTTTCATCCATAGCATTCTAATTAATTTCGTTATTTGATAAATGAAAATTGAAACTAGATAGTTTGCCTTTTGTTTTTTTTTTTTTTGTTTAAATTCTGCTACAAAAATTGATTAGTGGAAAGTTAGTAAAAAGAAGCAGATTTTACTTTCTAAAAATTTCCTTAAGTTATGATATTCGGTTTATTTTGCAAAAAAAAATTTTTTTTGAGAATTATAAAATTTTCTCAAAATTTCTTTCCATATGATTTGAAACGATTTCAGTCAGTTAGATTGGTTTTCCTTGAATCGGTATGGAAACTCAGCATGAAGTGGTTATTAACAATACAGTAGCTTTTGAGAACATCGATAGAGATAAGAGAAACATAAGACATAAATTATAATGAGTAGAGCAGATAAAAAATAAGCGAAGTGATAACAGTATAGCTAACATCATTGTTACCGGTTATTTTTCTTTTTGTAATGTATACAGATTGTTAATTCTTCTACTTTTTAAAGTGGATTAACGGCTATCCGTTTATTTCCATTTAGCATTATGATTCACCTTTATCAGTGATGGGAATCCATTTTCGAGGTATTTATTCAGCAGTTACATTACCAACGCTGTTAACTTGTATTTGCTATTTGGGCGATTGGGTGATGATGTATGTTGATAATAACTTCTGGTCTATCTTCCGTTAGTAATTTTTCTACTCTTAAATGGTTTACATCAAAATCGAAAAAATGCAAAACATTTGGAATGTTCATTCACTGCTATTCTTCAACAATAAATCATGCTAACAGTCCGAATTTTAGTATATATGATGTAATAAGTTAAAATTAGTAAGCATTATATGGTTTTGTTTAAAATTTGAATACAAAATTCTCATGTTATTCGATGAAAAAAAATTGTTTAGAAAATATCTCTATTTCATTGTTCTTCTAGATTTGGATGAATTAAAGCGAAATGTTGGAAATATCATATGGATTCGAGATGTTTTATTTGTGAGTTCGAAATGATTTATTGCGATTTCATAAAAATACATACTTAGCGATTATTTTTCATTTCATTTTTTTATTTCTATTATTTTTTCTTCTTTAGGCACCAATCACGGAGGAGGTGGCATTTCGTGCCTGTGCATCAACTTTAATTTTGCAATGCTTATCATCAACTGTAACTATATTTGTTGCGCCATTGCCGTTTGCTCTTAGTCATCTCCATCATATTTTTGATGATATGAAGAAAGGTTACACCAGATATGAAGCGATTAGTCGAAGAGGTTTGTTGAATTCCATGATAGAATGAAGCAGAGTATTTTTTGTTGAATTCTATGATAGAATGAAGCAGAGTATTTTTGTTGAATTCCATGATAGAATGAAGCAGAGTATTTTTTGAGTATGTGGTGTTTCTGTTGATCTTTTGCATCACATATCTTGATATTATGAATGAATCTAAAACACAGTTCTCTCAAGAACTCAACAATTAAAGAATTTTGTTAGAGTAGCTATTACATGTTTGTGGAGCACATAATCATTGATTATTTTATCAAGAGCTTGAACTTTTTTGATTAGTTGAAATTATCGATCATAGCATGTGTAATTTTTCTTTTCTGCTATTTTAAATTTTGTCCATGTTTATTTGCAGCATTTCAAACCTTTTATTCGTATTTTTTCGGCGCATATGCTACGTTTCTTTTTGTTCGTACAGGTACCTTCCATTTCTTTCTGACAGAACTTCACATTTCAAAATTCAGAATTTTGGGAAAATATAATTCTGACCTAGATTTGATAAAATAGATAAAAAAACGTTCTCTATCAAATTGAATATCTAAGCATAAACTATGCGCCATGCTGGAAATTTAATTCATGCTTTGATCTTTTATCGTATAGTTCATTTGAATGGATGTATTACGTTTGAATTGTAATGAAACTGATGATACCTTTCATTACCTATTTTGTTCATTCCAAATCTCGTTGATTTATTCTAGGATTTCAAACTTTTTTCATTCCTGATATTTGTGATCGATTCTACTTCAGGACACATATTGGCACCAATCCTGAGCCATTCAGTTTGTAACAACATGGGTCTACCGCTTTTACCCTTGATCGAAGCTTATCCAAAGCGTTCAACTCGTCTTCTTTTATGGTTTTCATATCTTCTTGGTTTCGGATTATGGTTGTGCTTGTTGAAACCACTCACTGATTCAAAACTTTACAAATGAGAAGCGAAGAAAGAAATTAGACATGTTTTTATATTACTTACTGTGATCTCATTGTTGTTCATCATTTTTGATCATTGATTTAATTGAAATATTAGGACTTTATTTGAAGTATGTTTCACTAGTACTGGAGATGAAAAATAGAAGGATTTACATTATTTACCAATTTTCGAATATAACTAATTACTTTATTGGTTTAAAATTCTATCAAGGTAATATGTTTAGAGAACAGAATTTTATTTGCCGATAAAGAAAAGAAAAATTGTTCACATCATTTGAAATATATTTCATAGGTCAATAACTGCCATAAATGGCTTTTGTTGCGATGAGATTTTTAAGCAGTAAACAATTATTCGAATAGATTAGATGACGAAATCATGTACAGGGAAACAAATTGCACTTATGTAGATTATTTGGAATTCCAAAAAAATTTCTGAATCCCAAATATTGGCCAAAAATGCAACGACTGAATTCGACGAATCACGAAGGTGAACGACAAACATCATGAATTTTATGTAATTGTCGGAAAAATTCTATGGTTATCATGACCATCGAGGTTGCAATTTTTTTTTAAGAATTAAAGAAATTTTAATTTGCAGCGTAGGAATTGTTGCAGAAAATTTGCAATATAAGTCGAAGTTCACATAAATTACTGGGATGCGGGGTCCGCTACTTTGGAACGTTGTCTCCATACGTCTCGATTCTTTGCCAATTCCGTTGATAATCCAGCGATTCTTCTGGTTTATCGTGTCTTGTCACCGTTGTGTTGCTCTTCCTTGAGGTCGCTTACCTTCTACTTCTATCTGAAGTGCATTCTTGGGAAGCTTCTGGGTATCGGCTCGTTGGGAGTAACCATACTATTTGAGGGGCAACTCTCACAGTTTGTCAGTGGTGGGAGCTATCCCTTATCGACGTGGAATGTCGTCATTCGTTACATGTTCCAACTTTGTGATTCCCGACATCCATCTTAGCATTTCCGTCTCCATACATGCAAGTTTCTGTTCCCTTTCTCTTGTTATTGGCCAGCATTGGGCACCATACATAGCTACTGGACGGATGACAGTCCTG
>JABVXS010001711.1:0-12538 GCA_013365335.1 Madathamugadia hiepei | reverse complement strand
AGCCTACAATATCGCTGGAGTCCAAAATGACAAAGCTGCAGCTGGCGTACTTCGGGCACATCATCAGAAGACAACAATCATTGGAAAAGGATATCATGATTGGAAGAACTGAAGGAACCAGAAGACGAGGAAGACCAGCAATGAGATGGATGGACACAATCACTCAGGAGCGCGCTTCATACACATCCTCCTTCATTCATCAAATCGCTAAAGTCCGGAATGGAACTGAGGGCCGATAATAATAATAAAATAAATTGAAATTAAAACGTATTTGTTAATTACATTGCTAATTATAATTTTTTCGAATGTAATTAGCATTTTTGGAAGAGAGTAGACAAAGCAAATGGCTGATTAATTAAACCGTCAGTAATTAAAACTTCTTAAAGAAAAGGATGGAAATGGAGTTGAAGGAAGGGGGTTTCATCATGATTAATGACATTACCGCTGCCCAATTTTCTCACTAATTTTATGCTAATTAATAATTATATCCCGGCACTTCACTTACTGTGTTCTCAACGTGAATGCTGCCGAGGTAATTGATGACGGTAAATTCAACCCTCTCGTGATTTCTCTCCATAACTTCTTGTTGATAATTTCAACTAAACCACCGTGTCGCACAACTAATCGATAAAGTTCATATAAGTCTAACACCTGCTTAGCCATTATCGGTATTCTTGTCACCGGTTTACCTGAAATTTCATTCTCCAGTTCACTTTCATCATGTCGGCAATTAGAGGAAAATTTTTAAAGCCATTTAAATTCAATTTTTACAGAATTAATTGCTGCATTTGTTAATTAAATTTACCAAACCATTTGAATCATTAAATTCATTTTCCAGTCCTTCACATTTCATTTTTTTTGTACTCAAAAAACATTTCAAAAATGAAATTTAAAAAATTTTTAAAAACATTTTCAAATGTCATCTTTTGAGGAAATTGATGATTTAAATCTGAAGAATTTCAATCAATAATGATCACTGGTCAAGGATTATTCTTGCTTACAATAAATTATCGTTGTTTAATTCAGACCCATTCATGTTTAGAAAAAAGAAAAGTTTGATATTTTAATTTTTCCTCAAATTATATCAAATTTCACGAAGTTTATTCAAATTAAGTATGAACTTCAAGCCGAAAATCTAATTTCGTTGTGGGAAAGTCTCAAATTTAACAAATAACTATTATATTTCATATTACATGTTTTTTTTCAACTTGCCGCAAGCATATTTATGAAAAAATTCAATTGAACCTTGACAACTTCGTCAATTTCATTCCTTAATTTTCAGAGATTAATTTAATTACTTAATTCTCTACTGACACATTACTCCTAATATAACTTCAATACTCTTCCAGGAATCTTTAAAATTTCAAGTTCGAAAACTTTCCTGCTACTATTGTCACTGTATTATCACGATCCCTCGACAAGCTCTGTCTTTCAGTGATAATAGTGATAATGATAAGGATGAGAGCTGCAGTCATTGTGAATAGTTTCATCAGGAAGATAGGTTATATTGACCGTGAAAGGACGACATTGAAACTTTGCATCACTATAGGCGGATGATGAGTTTCGCTGATATCACCTACAGTAACCTAAAGCTGATAAGCAGCAAATAAGCATCGGAAATTTATAAAATGACAAAGTGAACCCATCAAAGACAATAGTTATCCTTTTAAAGACAAGGCAATCTCGATGAGACATTTCAATCCACCGGAAGATCTCAAGAGAACTGTTCACTCAAGTATCATTGACGCTTCGCAATGACATCAGTGTGGTAGGAAGACTCAAGGAAGCTTGCTGCGGAACGGACGGAACGGACAACCAGTGTCAACTTCCTATGACAGTCAATCGTTCAAACTTTTCCTTCCCTCTCTTCCAATGAGAAATTTAAATTTTTTAAAGGAATTTATGCAGAAAATTAATTGTCAATTGTTGAAGAATTCCGTTGTTGCTGTATTTTTCATTGGCAATTTTGACTTTCTATCTCTGATCATAATTGAAGAATTTCGAGAAAAATCTGAAGAGTTCTCGAATGAAAGTGGGAGGGAATGGAACTCTGGCTCAAGCAGAATATATTTGATTGCATTGAAGTGCCAGGCCTGGCCAAAATAAGTAAGTGAAAGGGTCTGAAGGAAAATTTTGGCGAGAGATCCATCTGAATCCATCAATTATTCATCGCTATCAATGCGTACTAAGCTAAACGGATGGATTGCGAAGGATCCTATCGAATTCATCCAACCATAAATGTTCCGTTGAAATTTTACACTGCCTTATTTGACTAAATTTGAAATTTTTTAAAAAACCAAAATAACAATGAATCTTTTTTTCTCTCTGTTTTATGAAAAATAGTTGCATTCATTCAAACATTTTAATTGAAGAAATTTTCATTTTTAATTTCAGCAAAATTTTAAAAAATTGAAAAAAAATTAATTCACTATTACATTAATATTTGAAGTATATTCTAATTTATTTTAAAAAATTGAAATTAAATTTTTTCTCAAATTCATTGTTGTCGATTAATTCTGAAATTTTAATGTAGAACTTACCGATACGATGCATAAAACCAAGCCAATCATCTAACCATTCCTTCCTTTTCACATCATCTGATAATTCATATAACTGCAAAAAGTTTTGAATTTGAGCAAATTTGAAAATTTTCATTTAAAAATTTTAAATACAATTGATTATTAAATGATTAATTAATTAGTTCGCCTCCATCAAATGCATTCTTTGGTATTACGCCAAAACAAATTACTTCTTTACCAAAAATTGATTTCTTTCCTGAATTCAATTCACTGTAAAATTTAAGAAATTTCGAATTTGTATGATACAGTAATCCTGCCGAATGCACATGATGGTATGAAGAATTAATTAGTTGTCTAATGAATTATCATGATTACAGTGATGATAGATAATGCTATTTTACACATTACTTCACTAGCAAATATTGATCGTAAAAAATTGATTTTAAAGTAATTCAATTAAATTTTCAAATTTGTCTTGAATTCATTTCCAAAAATACCAAAACACTTGAAAGTTAACTTAAAATTTTTAATTAAACCTTTCGAAATAATATTTTTTGTTTACTTATATCAATAAATTGAATGGTAGAAGTGGAGCACGGCATTTGATTTAAAATTGAAAAAGTGAAATTTCAGTTAATTATTTAATTAAGACCGTTACAACCTAATTGTACGATGCCATCAAAAAGTACGGTAGTTTTCTGAGATTTCAATAAGAATCCTTTTATAATTTTACGTTTCGTCAGTAGTAGAAGAAGCTCAGCAATAAATTTTGAGTTACTGACTTCAATTAAAGCAAATTAAATTGAAATTTAACTTTAAAATTTATGAAGAGAAATTTAAAACCTCTCATTGTGTGGCATTAATTATTAGTCTAAGCATTGATAAGAGAAAGATCCTTAAATTTAAATTTATTGCTCTCGAAGAATTGGAAAAAGCCATTAAGGACAAATAATTTCTTTAATTACCTCGAAATACTTGACCTTTGCATTACTTTTTCTGGGAAAGCTTTCTTCAAATTACAACTTTGTTCATTCATTTCTTATGCTATTCCTTTAAGTGATAAAATCGATTTTATTATTTTAAGTAAATTTTAATGAACTAATTGAAAAAAATTCAGTAAAATTTTTTTGACAACAAATTTGTTTAAAAAATTCTAAAATTTTTCCGGAAATTTCTTTACTTTTTTTTCATTTTCAAAATTGCTAGTCGTGAATTTCATTTTCGAAACTCTCGGAGTAAAATTCAATTGAGAGATTGAATTTTGAAAGTTAGAAACTTTTAACAGATTGTTTGAGCAAATAGTTTTTGTCTTGGATAATTTATTAAATTTTAAAACTTTGACTAAAACTGAAATTTCGAAATGTTCTCGTTTTTTGTTTTATTTCCATTAAAAAATTTCACATTATTAATTTTTTCAAAATTGTCATGGATTGTTTGAACAGCTAAATTGAAGCTTTTCAGGCGAGAGAATTTCAAAAGTTTTCAGTAAAATGAAATTTTAAAAAGCTTAGATTTATGGAGCAATTTTTTTGGTTTCAAATTGTAAAAATAAAATTTTACTGATCGAATTTTACTTTAAAATGTTTAAATTGAGGTTAAAATTTTGAAATCAATCAAAACCATTTTCATTCCAAATTCCTTAATTCACTGCCATATCAAACTTCGGCTTAGTTTTGAACTTCCAGATAAGTTGCTGTATTTATCCTACTCTCCTCTTATCCACAAGGGAATAGGATAGCTATAAAGTTCAATCCAGAACTTCCTGCAACTCACTCATTCACAAGAATTTCTATAACACTATCTCTGATATCCTTTAACCTATCTTTCTCCTCCACTGCACAATCTTTCTCCGTTCCTCTGTCATTCTTTCTCTTTTTAAAACTTATTTTTCTCAAATTTCTTTATTCGAAACATATAATTCTTTTTAATATTTCCTATGAAAACGAGGAAATAATTCAAACTTCTCTTCCTTAATATCCTAATTCTGTCATTCTTTCCGGTTCAATAGCTACCGTATCATAACAGTTGAAATTACAGTATGCCACGAGCACACTTCCCGTAATTTGCAGGTGGAAGCTGATTGGATGGCTCCGGAAAAGTAGCATACTTGTCGAATTGATGTATGACCAAAAATGAGGAGAAGTTCGGAGTGATATCTGATCTCAAGTGGTTTCATAGAAGAGAATTAAAGGATTGCGAGCAACTGTGCTAGTAAATAATTTAGCTTTAAAGTTTGCCGGACGTGTTGCTTTAAAAGTTTTTACTAAGATGAAGCGAAAATTGAGATTATTTGGGGGTACAGATGTTATGCCAGGTAATCAAAGCTAATTAATTTTACGTGTGCATCCATCCTTGCAGCATATGGTTTTAACGAGTATGGCAGTATGTTTGGATGTTTTTTGTAATTTATAAATTACAAAAAAAATGTTTTGGATATTTTTCGAAACGACAACAAATTATAATATGGTTTAATTAATTAGAAAATTAAAATTTTTCAATTTTTAAGTGAACGAACGCTGAAAAAATGCATTTTTGATGATTATTTTCGGAAGCTGTGAAATGATAATAAATGGAGCCTGGGCATACCTGTCTACAGGTGAAACTTGGACACACATGTCTAGTCTGTAGGTAAAACCTGGACAAATTTGTCTACAGGTGGGACTTGCTGTTACCCAACTGTCTCTACGAAATTGAGAGAGAGACAAGTTGACAAAGGGGTCAAATGGATAGCAATGGGTCATTCAGTGGCCTGATTTTGCTTTTCGTAGAAAATATGCATATTTGAATCAATTAAATGAGAAAAGTACTTTTTTTAAACTTTCAAACACACACATAGCCACGCCCATTGAATTTATTTCATTTTTCCAATGTTATTTTATTCTTTTAATTAGGAATTCAAATAAAATTCCATCATTTGAGCAGGACAAATATGTTTTTGGATTTCATTATAATGCCAATGTCAAAATGGCACGAAAGTAACTTTTTTTGTTGCTTAACTATTGGTTTTATTATTTAATGGAAATGATTTTTCAAGAAAATTTTAAAAATTTGTTAAATTACAATTCTCAAAATTCAATTTCAAATTTTCTCATTTTTTTTGCTTGTAAAAATTGATTGTACAAAGTTTGATTTGTGTTTATGAGTGAAATAAACGTTGGAACGGATTGTGAGTGACTGCGAAATTAGTTCGAAATTGAAATTGAAACAGTTGTTCAACGGTTCATTTCGTTTTTTCTCATTGCTCTTTTGACAGACAGATAGAAGGAAGCGAAAGAGAAATACAGAGAGAAAGAGGGAGAGAGAAAAAGAGATAATTGAAATAATGATAAACGGGTTAAATAATTTTCGTAGGCTTAAGCTCAGGTTTAATTTTTATTTTATTCAAACACATCTCAATACTCATCAAATTCTCTCTCTCCCTCTCTCTCTCTCTCTCCGTTCGTAATTTATCGGTTCAATCCGATTTTTCAAAATACAAATTTTCCTTTGTCTATCATTGAGACAAGACAAACAAAATTCCATTTTGCATTATCCACTATCATCAGTAGAATCATCATTATTACCGTAATCATCATCAGCTATTGATTTTCATCATTCTTGTTATTATTGTCCTAATCAACACTCATATCACTATCATCACCACCGTCATTTATATCATCGCAATCGTGGAATCGTCATTCATATCACCATCATGGTCATGATCATTATCACACTACTCATCATTCATTCATACCATGATCACCATCATTCATACCATCACCATCGACATCCGTGTCGTCGTCATCATTATCGATGGACCTTCGGCTTCAGTCTGACTAGTGCACTGCGAAGATTAATTTTTTAAAGCTTTTCCTGACTTTAAAGTTTGAAATAAACAAAATTTTTTGAAATTTAATCCACATCTTAGTTTAAAAAAACAGCTTTGTTTGAATGGAATGGAATGTGATAAAGCAATTTTTCAAAAAAAAAAAAAACAAAAAACGATTGTTCGGATACACAAAAGAAATTCCGGAAAATTAATTAATTAAAGGAGTCCTTCCGAATACTAAACGAAATATAAAATTTATATTGGTGATTCATTAGTAAAATACGCGTCAAATTCCGATTTAGTAATTACTGATGTAATTTTTGGGAATAATTTAAATACAAATTTCAAAATTTCTTCAATTTAATAATTGCACGACTCCATACGTGTTGTATATGAAATGTGAAATTTGCATTTTACTTGGTATATTAACAAAGATAAGCCGATCACATTTCATTTGAGCTTCCAAAAGTTTTTTTTGCTTTTTCCATCCATACTGCTTAAACTGCTGAACTGCTAAATAATATAAAGCACAACTGTTTAATCTAACAGGTACCGCCAGATGGACAGGCGGAAGGCTGACGAATAGATAAAACTAAAAAGCGAATGGTTCTCGGCAAACTTTAAATTTAGGAAAAATTCAATTGAAAGATGTAGATTTTACGAAATTGAACACCTGAAATTGATAATCTATTTGTATTACACTTCTTCTACGCCATTCGTTTCTATTTTAATGCAATATTTATGTTTAAAACCAGAAAAAAAAATTCATAAAAAGGTTTGAAAAATATTTTCCAACTTGTTTGAATTGTTCCTCGTAAGACCAATTCTGCTGTCCGCTGGCATCTGAATCCGCGTTCTCGTCACCAGTACTTCCGCCAGCTCCCGTAGCACAGTCTTTCTTCTCTTTGCGAAAGCTTAAGATTGAAAACAAAAAATTTATTTATTTAATTTTTCAAAAAAAGAAAATGTTGAAGACAAGAAAAGATTTGAATTAATTTAGTATGAATAGATTGGTTGGGATGAGAGAAATGTTTACTTAATTGTCAAATCCTCCGGTTCCGTACTTGCCAGTGCTTCATTCTCGTCCTCATCATCTAAGCCAGGTGATGCACCAGAACTTAGTGGATTACCGCTCGCTGCCGCAAATATATTATGTGAAGTTAGAGGATTTTGTTGCAGCGCTGCCAAAAACGGTGGGAAAACATTGATTGGAAATGTTGACCGGAATCTGAGATCTGGAAATTGGGAAGTGTGTATTTGTTTGAAGGCTGTGAAGGATGGCGGGAGTGATGTTGTTTTGATTGTGAAAGAGGGAAAGTTGCAAATGAATGAGAGGTAAATTTGTTTTGCAAATAGGCTAAATGAATTTAAATTTGAAGTTATTGAAAGACTTTTGAAAGAAATTTAATTGCATCGTACCATTTAATGACGAAGTAAATCTTTGGAAGGCTTTCTGCTGAACTTCAAGCTCACGTTCTAACATCGAATTTGCGTCATCGTCAGCTACCGGTGAATTCCCATTTCTCATCTAAAAACCTTCGTCGGATTATTTATGGCAAAAAAACCACCACAAATTAATTTAAATGTAATTTAATTTAGTTGGGAATAACATTGCGTGAAGTTTAGCTGAAATCATGGGAATGACCAAAAAATTTATTAGGAAAGTTCATGGAACTGAAAAAGATTTTGTCTAATTTGGTAATGGATTTCAGGATTCCTGGATAGTAGTTGTCCTGAAATGAGTGCAATGATATGGTAGATATGTGATCCTTTTGTTTATGGAAGAATTTGACTAATTACATCATTGTTTTTGGCAGCGTTAAGAATATTCGACAGGTTGGTAGTGAGGTCAGATTGCAAGACACCGGACTGTTCGGACACATTGGGCAGGGGAGGGGTCGATGAAGCACTACAAGCTAATTGCATCTGTAGTGCATGATGTGATTGTTCCAATGATTTGTCCCCGTCGAGGTCAGCTCCCGAACCCGACGATATCGATACAGGTGCTGTATCCATTGCTATCGACATCCTGGAGCATTCAAATTATTCAACCTGAAATTACCATTGATTACAGTGATTCACTTTTCCCTATCACGATCTTTCGATATTTCAGGGACACAAATTTCTGCTTTACAAGGTATTTCAAGATTACCAAAGAGGTCTGACAGAAACTATTAAGGCTTCTTATCTTGAAGTTAGTTCTTAAAGTTACTACAAAAAAGCATTTGTAGATACTTTGATTAATATAATTAGTACAGTATGCCTGAGTTATGGAACGGTTGAAGCAGGCAATATTTCCGGATTGTCAAAGACCGGAAAACCGGATAGTATGGTAAATGTGTTATGAGTGGAGTGATGATGGGATGAATGGATGATCAGGGGAATGAGTGGAGGGAGGAAGGGAGGGTAAGAGGGATGAATGAATGGACGATTCGAGGATAACGCAGGGTGTTCTGCGAGAGATATGATTGGTTCCATAGGAGGAGGGGCTTACGCTCATTCTATAATAATAATCATCCGATCAACTTGATCGACATCAGAAGTATGAAGATGGCATTACGATAACGATCATGATAATCAGCTATCAGCTATGATAAAGATCATGGCGGTAGTTGTGTCAATGATAATGCATGACGATAATGATAGTTATAAACATAATTCAGTTTGTCAAGTTTATACTAAACGCTTGAAATTTACTATTAAACTTTGGAAAGTGAAATTATACGAATTTTTGCTTGCAACATAACAGCGGCGGTGATAGCGATAATAATGGTTGCAATGATGAGATGCTATTACAGCCTTGAATAAGGCATGCTCTGATTATGATAATGAAGTAGAAGCATCATGAATGTGGTGTTAGTTCGGGGGAGGAGTCTGTAGATAGTAATGATACTAATTACCACGATTGACATTGCGATAATAACAGTGATAACGATGATTTAGCATTCGAATCATTTTCAGTTAAATTTCAAAAGATTTTCAAAGGCAATAATTTGAAGAAAACTATCCGAATTGAAATACTTAAAGAACAATCACTGTAATGATATGATAGTGCTGATAAGTTTCTCTTTCGATTATACCAACATATTTCCCAGCTTTTCATTCGCTTTCCCATTTAGATTAAATTCCAACATTTAAAATTTATTGATTTAAAATTTTATTGTTTAATTATTAGATTCAACAGATTTCGCACGAAATTTTCGCAATCTTAATTTCAATTAAAATAAAATTCATTAAGTGAAAATTTTAAAAAGTGGAAATCAGCGATTATATGGTAAGTATGGATTTAAAAAAGAATTAATTAATTAACATTGCTAATTAAGGAGTTGAAAAGAATGGAATTCCTATAAACGCCTGAAACAAATGCACTGTTTACAATCAACTGATACGAATTGAAAAGTTAAAAATAAGTTTTTGATAGCTGCAAAATTGGTAAATCAAAATAGAACTAATTACTGCAGATTTTCCAATTAAATTTTTGGCTAAAATTTCAAATCAATTCGATTCCTGGTGAAGTATGCTTGCAAAGTTGAAACTTAAAAGAATTGACCAAGAGCATTACCAGGAGTGCAACCTTCTGCTTAACAATCTCAACGGAAAAAATCGCTACAAAATCATCGAAAACAAAAATTAATTAATTAAAATCTAATTAATTGACAAGTAAATATCTTTACTAAATATAAAATGTAAAGTGTTAATCGTTAAATGAAAGTTTGGTAGAATAAAATAAAAACTTAAAAAATCAATAAGTATTTGATTCAATTAATAAGAACCAAATTAATTGAATGGAGGATTATTGGATAAGGAAGGTATCAAATTTAGATTTGAAATTCAATAAAAACTTCTTGACCTATGACCTATTCTATTTCACAGAAATTTACAATCGCTAATTAGTCATTAATGAGATCATTTCTGGGGAAAATATAATACGATTATATTTTAATGATACTTGATAGCTTTCCTTTCATTTCGGAATATTTGAATTTTCAAAATTTCGCACTAGCTTATTGCTCGTTGAACTTTAACCTTTCACAAAATGTAATTGCTTTTGCTAAATTTGTTTGAGAAATATTTGACAAAAAAATGATGTAAAATAATTGAAACCATGAGTTTAATCAAGTGAAAATGTCGAAATCTGACGATTATGACTAGGATTGCAACAATGTGGTTAACATTAAACATGATATTGGATAGTGATTATGGGGAAAAACAAAATAAGCGATAATGATAGAGAGTTGGAGGATGAGTGGTAAAGCAGATAGTTAGTATCTCGAGAGTTTCAGTCTCGAGAAGAAGTCCTCGAGAGCAGAGAATCATAAGGGAGCCATAATTCGATCCAAGCTGGATTATAACTCTTCCACAACCGCAATATGTCCCCTTCCACATGATCAATATTTTATGGGCACTGAGAATGAAAGGTCGAATCAGACGGCGACGAAGCCAAGTGAAGTTGACGGAATCATGTCAAATGATGACCCTTAGATGAATCTGTTTCATTTAATTAACAAAATCATAATTAAAAGGTCATTGATTTGATGAAAAATTGTTTGCTTCTTCTCTTGCAATAATTAATGAATTGCATTAATTGCCAAGTGATTGCTAAAGCCGCCATCTGCTTTATCTTCATATAACCACTAAGAGTGTCACATTATCCACCAGTGAAATACGTCTGGAAACATTTTACAATAATTATTAATTAATTATCATCTTATCGATCAAATTTAGGATTTCTGCCAAGTTTAAAATACAAAAGCATTTTTAATTAATTAAATACCACTCACTCATTGATCAAAAATGATTTCAAATTTATTTTAATGGATTTCTTGAAAAGGTCAATAGAGTAATTAATATCGAAATAGAATATATTGTGTATCATATTGCCTTAGATAATCGATGTATTGTTGAAAATTAAATTGTTAATTAGTAAAAAAAAAATTAAAATTGAATACAATCGTTGAAGCATAATAATTAATTACTTAAGATTTATCATTTTTAATTTCATCTAACTTAAAAGATCAGATTGAATGTTTTCCTTCTCCACTTTTTTCATTTCAATTTATTTAATATTCAGGTGAACTGAATGAAATGAAATCATTTCAGGTAATTGATTTAAACAAACCAAAATACTGGAGGCGACGATTCATTATTGATTAATTCATTATGATGCACAGGTTAATTAAGCTCTATGAGTTTAATTATTTTTCAATTTATTATTAGACCGATGATTTTCAATAACTTACCAATTAATTAAATGATTTATTGCAACCAAATTAAATATAATAATTTATTTGTTAACTATTTGGGTAATTTATTCTCTTAGTTCAAATCGATTAACATATGCCATAATTAAGGAGACAAAATTTTTCCATTTATAATAAATATAATTGTCCTAATTGAAAGTGATAATTAAAAATGACAACATAATTAATCAATAATTAAGAGAATATTTGCAACGGTGATATTTCATGGGAATGAAATTGACATTAACGATGAAATGAAATAATGATGTAATGAAATAATGATGTAATGAAATAATGATGTGATGAATTAATGATGAAATGAAATAAGGATAAGGAAGATAATATGGATGGGAGGACGTCAACGATGATCGCATTTATCAACCCACAGTTGCAATTCAATTTAATTTAATTCAATGAAAATTTGGAAACGTTAAGAAGTATTGCTTCCCAATCGATAAAAACACTCAAGAATGAGGGAATGAATTGAAACACCTGTCCAATTAGCATTATTACCTTAAATGATCGCAACAATCTAGGCTACCACAGCTTATAGTGACCAATGGCAACACTATTATCACTATTACGATCGCCATCATTATCACTAAGTACCACAAAAGTTTTAATTGCTGAGAAGTTGAAGGAAATGTTTGAATAAATTTTCTCCATTCCTCTCCCACCTGATCAATTTAAGGTCATTGCAGAGAATTACTTTGTTGAATATTGATATTATCACTGAACCACTTAGATTAACTAATTTAAAAAACGCCATCTCTAAATTCCACACAAATCAAAAGGTTACATCGACAGAGTGATCAACAATCAATCAATAACTTCAACATTTGTTTTATTTTTTCAATTTGAAATATGCAATGGATCAGAAAATCTACCAAGTATAGGACATCGCTATCTATTATAGCATCACTTCTACATTAGTAGTAGTAGTAGTAGTAGTAGTAGTAGTAGTAGTAGTA